>SJYX01006257.1:649784-669212 GCA_006410675.1 Oreotragus oreotragus | reverse complement strand
AAAAGACTCTGATGCTGGGAGGGATTGGGGGCAGGAGGAGAAGGGGACGACAGAGGATGAGATGGCTGGATGGCATCACAGACTCGATGGACGTGAGTCTGGGTGAACTCCGGGAGATGATGATGGACAGGGAGGCCTGGCGTGCTGCGATTCATGGGGTCGCAAAGAGTCGGACACGACTGAGCGACTGAACTGAACTGAGGTATATTTACTCCTAGGTATTTTGTTCCTTTTGTTGCAGTGGTAAGTAGGATTGATTCCTTAATTTCTCTTTCTGTGTTTCTGGGAAAACTGAACTGTTAAATTAGAACACTTCCTAACATCATACACAAAGATAAATTCAAAACAGATTAAAGGCCTAAACGTAAGACAAGAAACTATAAAACTCTTACAGGAAAATATAGACAGACAATTTTATGACATAAATCACAGCAAGATCCTCCATGACCCACCTCCTAGAGTAATAGAAATAAAAACAAAATAAACAAATGGGACCTAATTAAACTTAAAAACTTTCACACAGGAAAGGGAGCTACAAACAAGGTGAAAAGACAATCCTCAGAATGAGAGAGAATAACAGCAAATGAAACAATTAACAAAGGATTAGCCTCCAAAATATACAAGCAGCTCATGCAACTCAATACCAGAAAAACAACCAACCAAATAAAAAAGTGGGTAGAAGACCTAAACAGACATTTCTCCAAAGACACACAGATGGTTAGTAAGCACATGACAAAAAACTCATCACCCATTAATAGAGAAATGCAAAAAAAACTACAATGAGATATCACCCCACAGCAGTCAGAATGGCCATCATCAAAAAAAAATCTACAAACAGTAAATGCTGGATAGGGTATGGGGAAGAGGGAATTCTCTTGCACTGTTGGTGGGAATTTAACTTGATACAGCCAGTAGGGAAGACAATGTGGAGATTTCTTAAACTAGGAATAAAAACTAGGAATAAAACTATCATATGATCCAGCAATCCCACTACTGGGCATATACCCTGAGAAAACCATAATTGAAAAAGACACATGTACCCCAATTGCAGCACATGTACCCTCATTGCAGTACTGTTTACAGTAGCTAGGACATGTATGCAACCTAGATGTCCATTGACCAATGAATGGATAAAGGAGCGGTGGTACATATATACAATGGAATATTTCTCAGCCATTAAAAATCAATGCATTTGAGTCAGTTCTCATAAGGTGAATGGATCTAGAGCCTATTATACACAGTGAAATAAGTCAGACAGAGAATGCATATCTAGAAAGATTGTACTGATAAACTTATGTGCAGGGCAGCAATGGAGATACAGGCCTAGAGAACAGACTTATGGACACAGACAGGGAAGGAGAGGTTGTGACAAATGGAGAGAGTAGCATGGAAACATACACACTATTGTATGTAAAATAGATAGTCAGTCAGGTCTGACTCTTTGTGACCCCATGGACTATAGCCCACCAGGCTCCTCTGTCCTTGGAATTCTCTAGACGAGAATACTAGAATGGGTAGCCACTGCCTTCTCCAGGGGATCTTCCCAACAAAGGCCCAATCTTATAATAAATCCCTTTCAATACCCTTTAACTGAGATACACCATGGCTCCTCATGGTGTGAGTTCCCCTTCACTGAAATGAGTAATAAGCTCTGTCTGTTCAATTAAAGGTCTGCTCCTGGTAGCCTTTGGCTGGAGGGCATTGACAGATCCTTGAATGTGTGGGTTGGAAAGAGCATAAGAGGCAAGCATATGTCATTGTCCTCTTAAGTGTTGTCATACTATTTTGTTATATATACATATAATATACACACCCCTGCTTATTTAACTTTGTGCTGCGATTCATGGGGTTGCAAAGAGTTGGACACGACTGAGCGACTAAACGGACGGACGGATGGAATATACACACACACATACACATGCACATTGAGATAAGCCAAATTCACATATTTGAAAAGAACTGAGGCCAAATGTTACACTCACTATAGGTCCTTTGGCAATGATATTAAGGCTGACATAACATATTCATGTCAAATGGGTTATTCATACAGCTAACACATATTTTATTGACTATATAATGAGTAAGTTATCATTGAAAATGTCTGGAATTCAGTGGCAAGTGTTCAAGAATGAACTTAAATTAGAAGCAGTTAAATGGGCAGGGCATAATCTTCAAACAGAGGTGGAATAATTACCACCTGGTTCTGCCCAATATCAAATACTTCATCTGGGACACAGTGCCTCTGATTCAGCAGAAGGTCAAGAAATGTTTGATGACTAAGATAATGATGAAATGTAATAAACAATATATAAGTTCTTTAAAAATCATCATAATATTCTTCTAAAAATGTAGTAAAAATATTTCTTACTATAATCAAATACTTGATCTGGATTCAAATTTCCAGTTATCTCATGAAAGTTGCAAATGCTTTATTTTTTTACACAAGTTCCAACAATTAGGCTCCACTAAAAGACCACATGGAAAAGGCAATGGCACCCCACCCCAGCACTCTTGCCTGGCAAATCCCATGGATGGAGGAGCCTAGTGGGCTGCCGTCTATGGGGTCGTGAAGAGTCAGACACGACTGAGTGACTTCACTTTCATGTTTTACTTTCATACATTGGAGAAGGAAATGGCAACCCACTCCAGTGTTCTTGCCAGGAGAATCCCAGGGGCGGCGGAGCCTGGTGGGCTGCCATCTATGGGGTCGCACAGAGTCAGACACGACTGAAGCGACTTAGCAGCAGCAGCAGCAGCAGCAAAGGACCACATAGCAACTGCTGCTGCTGCTAAATCACTTCAGTTGTGTCCGACTCTTTGCAACCAAATAGACGGCAGCCCACCAGGCTCCCCTGTCCCTGGGATTCTCCAGGCAAGAACACTGAAGTGGGTTGCCATTTCCTTCTCCAATGCATGAAAGTGGAAAGTGAAAATTGAAAGTGAAGTTGCTCAGTCGTGTCTGACTCTTTCCGACCCCATGGACTGCAGCCTACCAGGCTCCTCTGCCCATGGGATTTTCCAGGCAAGAGTACTGGAGTGGGGTGCCATTGCCTTCTCTGACATAGGCAACTAACACCTTGTTAATAATTTTCATACAAATTAAAACAACAGAAAAACTCTTTCGAAAATTATGCCAGCACAAAGATAGAAATATAGATCAATGGAACAAAATAGAAAGCCCAGAGATAAATCCATGCACCTGTAGACACCTTATCTTTGACAAGGGAGGCAAGAATATACAATGGAGAAAAGACAATCTCTTTAACAAGTGGTGCTGGGAAAACTGGTCAACCACCTGTAAAAGAATGAAACTAGAACATTTTATAACACCATACACAAAAATAAACTCAAAATGGATTAAAGATCTAAATGTAAGGCCAGAAACTATAAAATTCCTAGAGGGAAACATAGGTAAAACATCTCTGAAATAAATCACAGCAGGATCCTCTATGACCCATTCTCCAGAGTAATGGAAATAAAAACAAAAATAAACAGGACCTAATTAAACTTAAAAGCTTTTGCAAAACAAAGGAAACTGTAAGCAAGGTGAAAGAACAGCCTTCAGAATGGGAGAAAATAATAGCAAATGAAGCAACTGACAAAGAATCTAAAAATATACAAGCAGCTGATGCAGCTCAATTTCAGAAAAATAAACGACCCATCAAAAAATGGGCCAAAGAACTAAACAGATGTTTCACCAAAGAAGACATACAGATGACTAACAAACACATGAAAAGATGCTCAACATCACTCATTATCAGAGAAATGCAAATCAAACCACAATGAAGTATCATCTCATGCCAGTCAGAATAGCTGCTATCAAAAAGTCTACAAACAACAAATGCTGGAGAGGGCACAGAGAAAAGGGAACCCTCTTACACTGTTGGTGGGAATGCAAACTAGTATAGCCACTATGGAGAACAGTGTGGAGATTCTTTAAAAAACTGGAAATATGACCGAGCAATCCCACTGCTGGGCATACACACTGAGGAAACCAAAATTGAAAGAGACACGTGTACCCAGTGTTCATCAAAGCACTGTTTAGAACAGCTAAGACATGGAAGTAACCTAGATGTCCATCAGCAGATGAATGGATAAGAAAGCTGTGGTACATATACACAATGGAATATTACTCAGCTATTAAAAAGAACACATTTGAATAAGTTCTAATGAGGTGGATGAAACTGGAGCCTATTATACAGAGTGAGTAAGTCAGAAAGTAAAATACAAATACAGTATATTAAAGCACATATATGGAATTTAGAAAGATGCTAATGATGACCCTATATGCAAGACAGCAAAAAAGACACAGATGTAAAGAACAGACTTTTGGACTCTGTGGGAGAAGGCAAGGGTGGGATGATTTGAAAGAACAGGATTGAAACATGTGTATTACCATATGTGAAACAGATCACCAGTCCAAGTTCAATGCATAAAACCGGACACTCCAAGCCGGTTCACTGGGACAACCCTGAGGGATGGGATGGGGAGGGAGGTGGGGGCAGGTTCAGGATGGGGGACACATGGACATCCATGGCTGATTCATGTCAATGTATGGCAAAAACCACTACAATATTGTAAAGTAATTAGCCTCCAATTAAAATAAATAATTTTTTAATTATGCCAACAAAAATGGTGCTAGAACAGTTTCCTCATAAATTTGAAGCTTATCTTTCATTTTTGTTATTTTTATATGTTAAGGAGAAGTAGCAGCGAAGGAGTTAATTCAAACTAAGTCACCAGATTTAAAAACTATAGCCAACATACTTGCAGAGATCATTTCGTTCCTTTGTGTTTAAGTAAATTCCCAAACTTTACCAATTGATTGCCGTAACTATTGATTTTAATATGCTTTTTCATACCTGAAGGTTTAGTGTTGAAAGTTCTTATTGGTGACTTCTGCAGTCACTATATCGGGGAGGGCAATGGCACCCCACCCCAGTGCTCTTGCCTGGAAAATCCAATGGACGGAGTAGCCTGGTGGGCTGCAGTCCATGGGGTCGCTAACAGTCGGACAGACTGAGCGACTTCACTTTCACTTTTCTCTTTCATGCACTGAAGAAGGAAATGGCAACCCACTCCAGTATTCTTGCCTGGAGAGTCCCAGGGATGGGGGAGCCTTGTGGGCTGCCGTCTATGGGGTCACACAGAGTCGGACACGACTGAAGTGACTTAGCAGCAGCAGCAGCAGTCACTATATAGCAAAAATGGTTTGTTCAGGGTGTCAGGAACTGTGTTATTCAATTTTTTAGTTAGTGAAAACTCCTTTTAGTGGGCTCTGAAATCAGTGTTTGAATTATACCTTACAACCTTTCTCTGTTGAGTCATTGTTCTGTTTATGAAAACTATGACTCTATACAGTCATGGGCCTATGACATGAAACCAATGAAGTAAACTTTCATATGAGATGAAAACTAGACAGCCTTCTTCTCTGCCAAAATTTTCAGAGACAGATTTTCAGATGAGGGTGTGCCAGGTGCATTGCTACTGTGTAGCGTGTGGTATCCCAGTTTAGAATGAGTTTCTATACCTTCCTCAAGGCTCGATTTCTACCAGGGTATAATTAGAAATTTGAGATGTAGTTCTGGTAAAGAGATATAAGAAGTAACTGAAAGAAGAAAAGTGATATTTTTAAAAGAAAAAAAGGGAGGGTCTGATATATGTTGACACTACATATACCCTTTAAGTTCACCTCGAGTGAACAGTCACAAGGAAATCCACCAAAGGAACAGATCTGTGCTATTCTAGACATTACCTCCACAGAATGTCCTTCTACCCACACTCTGGCGTCTCTTACAGATCTTATTCCTAGTCTTATCATTCCAGAACTCATCTCTTTGAAAGTAGAATTATCATCATCAGAAGTCTTATTCCTCACACTGCAAAAATAAATTTACAAGAAAATAATTCTTCAGCATGAACTGCACCCTCAGCATGATGAGCACTTTTATAAAGTGGGGAAGGCATACTAAGAGGCTCCCAATTTGCTGCTTTTCAGAAGTAACTGAACTCTTTGAACTAAATTTGCCTGAGCTGGAACTGCCTGAGGATCTTCCCCAACCAGTGTCCATCAGTTAAGTTACACGTTGAATCCTCATAGGTCTTTGTTGCTCAGAAGTAAATTTTATTATAAATGGACATTATCGAGTTCCTTAGAACCACAACTTTCTCTACACTTAGACTATTGTTATCTTGACATATTTGATCTTATGCAATCAACTGCTGTGTTAAATTATTTGTATTCACTACAGGTGTTAACCAGGTTCTACAGCAGGAAAGTGTTACCAACCTTTCTATTTTGCTTCACTTCCCCTCTTCATTGCTCTCATCAGTAGGTTCAAGGCACCCTAGGATCTCGGTGAGTGGCAGTGGGTGGGAGGAACAGCCATAGCTGGCTCTAGGCAAGCATTTTTATTATGCAATAATCACTGGCAACTTCTTTTTGGCCCTGCTTCCCACTCACCTCTCCCTTTCAGCATATCTTTCATGTTGTTCTTTTTCTTTTGCTGCCTTGAATCATCTGCCAAAAATCACTTAGATAAACCCATTTGCACCAGAGTCTTGGCAGGTCTGTGAGTTTCCTCATCAGCATTACTTGAATTTTTTAAGACTGAATCTGTGGTGATAAAATTGAAGCTTCTATGGAATGCCTTTCTGGGTACCTCTCAGCCTAAGTGTTGGGTTTGCGTAGTGAAAGGCAGTCATTGGGAATAGTTCTTTCTGTTTTTCTGAGCACTGTCAGAAATGTATCATTTTTAAAAATTTTTTTCATTTATTTATTTAGAAAGAGCTATAAAATTTTAAGTAAATATCATTTGATTTTTTTAAAAATTGAGAACAAAAATAAATTCTGCTCTCACAAAGGGTTTATTCTTTGTTTAGGACACAGATGAGCCAAGATTGTACCACCTTTTGAAGATGCTGTTTCAGCTACTGGTAGACCCAGATAACAGCCCTAATGTAATCCCAGGCTCCCATATTGAATCAAATCTGATCTAGGTTATTTAGGTTACATACTGCATAAATGCCCTCTCTGTGTCATTTCTCTGTAAAGATTGAGCGTGCTTCAGTTTTCTCTATAATATGCATTTATTTTTGGAGCTCATTAAAAAGGTTAGGAAATTTAAATAGGTCTAGTCAGTAGACAAAAAGCTAAAGCTGAAGTTGGAAATACTCTCTGTGGTATTATCTAACACAAGATGAGAGTGTTTTTTTTTTTTTTAACTCTTGGCTGCTACCTACAAAGACATTAAGAGTGCTGGTTGAAAAGCAGGTCTTAAAAAATCAGGTCTGTATGTGTGTGTGTGTGTGTGTGTGTGTGCTACTTAAGAATGTTAGTTTTGTTTTAAATAATAAATAATCAATGCTATATGCCATTTTTCCCATTTGTCTTCCTCACCATGTCTCTCATACTTCCTTTGGCTGCAAATATGTGGTTGTAATCTCTCCTTAGTCTAAAATTGATTTGTACTTTTCTAATTTTATGTTGCTTCTAGAAAATAAACCAGTTTATTGGTTTATTTTGGGGGTTAATAATTTAATTGCATTTCAGTAAAGATGCTATATGAAGTCATTTGATTATACAGGATGGTACAGTAAATCAACACCTTTGTATGGGAAGTGGGTTCCTTGGGCTTTGAAGGAGTTAATTTCTCAGTGCCTTATTCATGTACTAAGAAGGACTGGTAGTGCTAGGAGAAATATGCCTGAATGATCAAGATCAGAGGACTTCTTTTATTTCAATGTACAAAGTAAGTAATGTATTCATCCCTGAAAGAACTGAGTTCTCTGTTTGGGTACTTTTTAAAAACCACAATTTCATTTGTTAAATCTTCAAAATGTTAATGATAGCTTAGAAGAGTAAAAATGGGACAATTTCTAAAGAACTGATAATTACTAATCCAATAACTGGAAATATAGAGGCCTTCAGAGTTTAGCTTGTGAAATAAGCTGGAATATTTTTAAATATGCATTTCCTACACATTCAAAATATTCTTATTAAGAACTTCTACTTTTTCTGAAGTACTAGACTCCCAATTTTTTGTATGTACTTCATTTACTCTCATTTCAGCAACAAGCTGTAAGCTTAATACCTGGAAAACAATCTTAACATTCTTAAGAACCCAGAAAATAGAGTGCTTCAAGGAGAGATAGCAAGGGACATCCTAGGAATTTTAAAAAACAAAAACAAGAAACTGTCTTTAATATGCTTTTTGGAGAGAAGAGGTGATCCATGGTAGAGCTATTTTTGAATATACAGGAGATTTTTACAGAAGTTGACATCTTTATCAACTTTTCACAAAGGATGAAATAGTGTATTTGCATGACCTTGAAGATTAATGTGTTGAGGCATTACTTAATCCAACAGCTGTGGCAATACCCTTTTGTATGATACAAAATAAACAAAGAAACAGAATATAACATGGCAAGAGAATTTATGAGAAAGTTTGCTGTGTGAATACAGCTTTGGCTTCCACACATGCTAACTATTTCAGTGTGGTAGTGGTGATATCCTCCCTACAATTTAGCTGTGAAATTTGGGTCAATAGTAGATACTGTGACCCATTTTGGAACAACTGTAATCAGCATCACTTATGAGCCATGACTAGCACAAGCAGCAGGACAAGATCAATGATAATCTACAGAAACCGGGTGTTCATCACCAAACTTCTGCTGAATAAATATAAGGACCACCTGTGTGTGCATATCCTAAGTTACTTCAGTCATGTCTGACCCTTTGAGACCCTGTAGACTGTATCCTACCAGGCTCCTCTGACCATGGGATTCTCTAGACACGAATACTAGAGTGGGATGCCATGCCCTCCTCCAGGGGATCTTCTCAACCCAGGGATCGAACTCAAGTCTCTTACATCTACTGCATTAGCAGTCAGGCTCTTCACTACTAGCGCCACCTGGGAAGCCCTACCATTGACCTGTACATCTACATACAACAGAGAAGAAGCCATGATGTGAGATATTTGCCTTTCCATCAAGTAACATGGATTGACTGTATGCTAAGCATTGTCCTGATATCTGGGTGGCTTAAAAGATAGCTCTTATTCCTGTGGATCTTAAAAACGTAGTAGGAGTGACTAAACATTCCATTTGATAAGGATCAAATGTGTGCCAGCCTGGATGGGAGTGGGGTTTGGGAGAGAATGAATAGATGTATGTGTATGGCTGAGTCCCTTCTTCACTGTTCACCTGAGCTATCACAGCATTGTTAATTGGCTATACTTGTTATACTCCAATACAAAATGTTTTTGGTGTTTAAAAAAATTAAAATTAAAAAAAGAGCAAGCTAGCGATGTATTAAACAGGGTTTTAAAAGAGTTAGTGCTATGGATTAGACAAGGAAAACGAATGGAAGAAACAGCTAATAGCACAGGCAGGCAACTGGAATGGTAGATGTTATTAAGATATCCTTAGGTGCAAAGTCAAACCTGTGGCAAAGTCCCAACTTGTAGAAAGAACAGTGAAACCACAGATGAACTGGGAGTACATAAGTCAGGAGAACTTCTGGTGAAACCATCCCCAGGGAACTTGCTTCTTTTTCTCATGAATCCTGAGGTTTGTACTGCTCTATGTTACTGGCCTACATGACACTTTTCCTTGTTTATTCTCAAACAAATTTCTTGAATACAAATCATGTAAACCAGTGTAAGTATACAGTGTCAAGCAATTACCTGTAGCCCCTTTCAGCTAAATCTTCAAATTTAAAGCCTTTGAATTTCTCATAAACTTCAGAAAAATGCTGCTGTGATGCTATAACGATTGTGCTTGCTCTGTATAATGTTGTTTCCTTTTGAGGTTTTGAGAGATATGTTCTTTGGAGAACCTCAATACCAAGATAAAGTAGAGCTTTTAGCATTTTGTAAGCTTACACCCAAGGATTTCCCACAAGTTGAGCATTCATTTTTAGTATTTTAGAAGAGAACAACATCGGCCACCTCGACTGTATAATGTCACTGGCATCTAAATACATATACATAATTACACACACATTTTAAAGTATGTTCCACCCATTGTGGAGAAATAAAATCCATCCATTTTGGTGAGCGCTAATTACTTCTGTTCTAAATCCTAAGTTAGGAAAGATATACCCAACAGAGCTCCAAAGAATAGCAAGGAGAGATATAAAAGCCTTCTTAAGTGAACAATGCACAGAAATAGAGGGGAAAAAAATTGAATGGGAAAGACTAAAAAAAAAAAAAAAGAGAGAGATCTCTTTTAGAAAATTGGAGATACAAAGGGGATGTTTCTCCCAAAGATGGGCACAAAAAAAGACAGAAATATCCAGCACCTAACAGAAAGCAGAAGAGATTAAGAAGGGGTGGCAAGAATACACAGAACTATACAAAAAAAGATCTTCATAACACAGATAATCACGATGGTGTGATCACTCACCTAGAGCCAGACATCCTGGAGTGTGAAGTCAGGTGAGCCTTAGGAAGCATTAACTATGAGCAAAGCTAGTGGAGGTGATGGAATTCCAGCTGAGCTATTTCAAATCCTGAAAGATTAGGCTGTGAAAGCGCTGCACTCAATATGCCAGCAAATTTGGAAAACTCAGTAACGGCCACAAGACTGGAAAAGGTCAGTTTAATTCCAATCCCAAAGAAGGATAATGCCAGAGAATGTTCAAACTACTATATAATTGCACTCCTTTCACATGCCAGCAAGATAATGCTCAAAATCCTTCAAGCTAGGTTTTGACAGTATGTGAACTGAGAAAATCTAGATGTACAAGCTGGATTTAGAAAAGGTAGAGGAATCAAAGATCAAATTGCCAACATCCGTTTGATCATAGAAAAAAACAAAGAAATTCCAGAAAAAAATCTGCTTCATTGGCTAACTAAAGCCTTTGATTGTGTGGATCACAACAAAGTGTGGAAAACTCTTAAAGAGCTAGGAATAACAGACCACTTTACCTGCCTCCTGAGAAACCTGTTCAAAACAAGAAGCAACAGTTAGAACAGGATTGGTTCCAGATTGGGAAGGAATATGTCAAAGCTGTCTATTTCTCCCCTGCTTATTTAACTTAAAAGCAGAGTATATCATGCAAAATATTGGATTGGATGAATCACAAGCTGGAATCAAGATTGCAGGGAGAAATATCAACAACCTCAGATATACAGATGATACTACTCTAATGGCAGAAACTAAAGAGTAACTAAAAAGCCTCTTGATGAAGGTGAAAGAGGAGAGTGAAAAAAACTGGCTTAAACCTCAACATTGAAAAATCAAAGATCATATCATCTGCTTCCATCACATCATGGCAAATAAACGCAGGAAAAAATGGAAATAGTAGCAGATTTCATTTTCTTGGGATCAGGAACACTGCAGATGGTGACTACAACCGTGAAATTAAAAGACGCTTGCTCTGTTTAAGTAAAGCTATGACAAACCTAGTGAAAGTGAAAAGTATGAAAGTGTTAGTCACTCAGTTGTATCTGACTCTTTGTGATCCCATGGACTGTAACCCACCAGGCTCCTCTGTCCATGAAATCTCCAGGCAAGAATACTAGAGTGGGATGTCATGCCCTTCTCCAGGGGATCTTCTGCAACCTGGGATCAAACCCAGGTCTTCCACCTTGCAGGCAGATTCTTTACTGTCTGAGCTACCAGGGAAGCCCAAGACAGCATGTTGAAAAGCAGAGACATCATTTTACCAACAAAGCTCCATATAGTCAAAGCTATGGTTTTCCAGTAGCTATGAATGGATGTGAGAGTTGGACTATAAAGAAGGCAGAGAGCTAAAGAATTGATGCTTTTGAATTGTGCTGAAGAAGACTCTTGAGAGTCCCTTGGACAGCAAAGAGATCAAACCTATCTAACATAAAGGAAATCAACCCTGAGTATTCATTGGAAGGACTAATGCTGAAGCTGAAGTTCCAAAATTATAGCCACCTGATGTGGAGAGCCGACTCACTGCAAGAGACCCTGATGCTGGGAAAGACAGGACAGGAGAAAAACGGGGTGACAGAGGATGAGATGGTCGGATGCCATCACTGACTCAATGGAGAGAAGCCTGAGCAAACTCGAGGAGATAGTGAAGTACAGGGAAGCCTGGAGTGCTTCCAGTCCATGGGGTTGCAAAGAGTTTCACTTGATTTAGCGACTCAGCAACAACAACAAATCCTAAATTGAGCAAGATAACTTACAAACACGTTCAAGCTGGTTTTAGAAAAGGCAGAGGAACCAGAGATCAAATTGCCAACATGTGCTGCATCATCAAAACAGCAAGACAATTCCAGAAAAATATCTACTTCTCCTTTATTGACTATGCCAAAGCCTTTGACTGTGTGGATCACAATAAACTGTGGAAAATTCTGAAAGATATGGAAATACTGGACCACCTGACCAGCCTCTTGAGAAACCTATATGCAGGTCAGGAAGCAACAGTTAGAACTAGACATGGAACAACAGACTGGTTCTAGATAGGAAAAGGAGTACGTCAAGGCTGTATATTGTCACCCTGCTTATTTAACTTCTATGCAGAGTACATCATGAGAAACGCTGGGCTGGAAGAAGCACAAGCTGGAATCAAGATTGCCAGGAGAAATATCAATAACCTCAGATATGCAGATGACACCACCCTTATGGCAGAAAGTGAAGAGGAGCTGAAAAACCTCTTGATGAAAGTGAAAGAGGAGAGTGAAAAATTTGGCTTAAAGCTCAACATTCAGAAAATGAAGATCATGGCATCTGGTCCCATCACTTCATGGGAAATAGATGGAGAAACAGTGGAAACAGTGTCAGACTTTATTTTTTTGGGCTCCAAAATCACTGCAGATGGTGACTGCAGCCATGGAATTAAAAGACGCTTACTCCTTGGAAGAAAAGTTATGACCAAACTAGATGGCATATTGAAAAGCAGACATATTACTTTGCCAACAAATGTTCATTTAGTCAAGGCTATGGTTTTTCCTGTGGTCATGTATGGATGTGAGAGTTGGACTATGAAGAAAGCTGAGCGCTGAAGAATTGATGCTTTTGAACTGTGCTGTTAGAGAAGACTATTGAGAGTCCCTTGGACTGCAAGGAGATCCAACCAGTCCATTCTAAAGGAGATTGGTCCTGGGTGTTCTTTGGAAGGAATGATACTAAAGCTGAAACTCCAGTACTTTGACCACCTCATGCAGAGTTGACTCATTGGAAAAGACTCTGATGCTAGGAGAGATTGGGGGCAGGAGGAGAAGGGGACAACAGAGGATGAGATGGCTGAATGGCATCACTGACTCGATGGACATGAGTTTGAGTGAACTCTGGGAGTTGGTGATGGACAGGGAGGCCTGGCGTGCTGCAGTTCATGGGGTTTCAAAGAGTCTGACACGACTGAGTGAGTGAAATGAACTGAACTTTCAAACATGTTCATTCATTTAAAAAATATTTTCTAAGCATCTATTGTGTGTCAGGCACTGGGAGACCCAAGTCCCATCCCTCATGTATCTGATATTCAATTGTGTGACTTATATATCCTGTTTGTTTAGATTACTAGAAGAGGCTAGCTAGCCAACTCTTTAAGATAGACATAAATAAACAGCTTCTAATACTATATAATCAGTCTTCATTATGTTTTTTTTTTGAGTTTATTTTTGTGCTACGGGTAAAAGACCATTTCCCAGCCTGTTGCAGCATGCAAAGACTCTCTGATATTTCACAATAACGTTAATACCTAATTCTCCAGATCTGATTGCTTTGTTTATCTTGATTGCTAGAATAATGTAATTGCTAACAGTTATGCTTGAAAGGAAACAAATTCCTCTAGTTCCAAATTAGAACTAAGAGTATTCTCTATTGCTTGTAGTATCTGTTTTATACAGTATATAAAAAAAAGTATGTTTTGAACTGGTTGTAGTTTCAGCAAAATTATAGTGACTAAGACAGTGCAGATATTTTTAGCATCATTTTTTCCCCCATAATGAATTAGCTCTTTTGACTGGTGAAGAATCTGTTTTCATGATGTCAGGTCACTGGATGGAATTTTGACTTCTTGGAACTTCAAAAGGCTCATTATGTGATATATAACATGCAAATCTAATCTGAGAGAAAATGCTTGATGAGGCTCCATTTCCTGAGCATATTTTTGTAAATAGATTTGTGTTTGGAATATACAGAGTATTTAAAATTTTATGGCCTATCTAGTTCTTTCCCCACCAAAATGCAGATATTTTAGGTTACTTAAACTCATGAATATATGATCATTATAAATAAAACCAGAAAAAATATAAAAGACTCAGGGCAAAAAAGAAAGTTACTACAAAAGAGATAAGATCATTCCTAACCAGAAAAAGATAAGATCATTCCTAAGCATTGAACCTAACATAACATTGAGCTTCTTTGCCATCAAGGCCATGGCGAGATGAATTCTAGCGGTTTTATTTTTAGATGAAAGAAGGTATATAAAGCACTTCTAGTACTGAATCCTAACTGATTTTGACATATTGACATTTATGTAAAGAGAATAAAACAATGATCAATTCTTCAAAAGAGGCTTTGAAAGAGTCTCAAAATTTCTTCATGGTTCTTGTGTCAGTGAAAATATTTGTACATTAAATCATATTATGAAAAAAGAATTGACCTTAGGACAATCGAGTAGTTGTTAGATATGCATATTGCCAATAACCTCTACTGAAACAGAAGTAGAGGTTAAAGCAGTTGAAGAAATGAATATTTGCTTGTCTCTGTTAAATTAAGCAAGAAGGACAATAATTTGAAAGGGCTCTCAAAATACTGAGTTAAAAAGAAACAAAAAGTTTTATCTTGAAAGTCTGTAAAGAAAGAAGTCTAGAATTAATACTCACGCAGCCTTTTTTGGTGGTGTAATAAAATTATGAAGGTTAGCTTGTTAAATTAATCTATTTACTTTTTTTTTCTTACTTTCTTCACTTTTTGGTGCTAGATCTTATCTTCCTAAGGTACTAAGGTTTTTCTTTTGCACACCTGTTAGTTTATGTCCCTCTAAGAAGCAAACACCAGTACCAGACTAAACACGCTAGAAATGCATTCAGGGAACTTCCAATGAGAAAAAAGGGGAAGGAGCTGGAAGAAACTTGGTCTGACCTTAGGTGAAGAAGAGAGACAGGGAAGGAAGAAAAGAAAGAAGGAAGGGAGGGAAGGAGGCAGAGATGGAGGGAGGAAAGAGAAGTACTGCTTCTAGATGGGCCTTGCAGTTCTAAAGAAAGTTCATCACGGTCATCTGGTAGGTTTTGAGCATAGTCTCTACTGTGAGAGGAATTTCTTGTCTCCCAGGAGCAGACCTGCC
The DNA here is from genome assembly GCA_006410675.1 of Oreotragus oreotragus. Lineage (NCBI taxonomy): Eukaryota > Metazoa > Chordata > Mammalia > Artiodactyla > Bovidae > Oreotragus > Oreotragus oreotragus. Next base: position 653,944 of record SJYX01006257.1, on the reverse strand, counting down.
TTAGTATTGCTGCCACACCCAATCATTGCCTGGAGGCCAGTGGGAAGGTGTGACCCTAAGAGAATTGAAGTGATAGGTTTCAAAGCTTAGCAGCTGGGTCCATTAGTTAGTTATACTCTCAGCAGTCAGAGATCCAAGGGACACCTTCTCAGGGTGTCCAAAACAATGTACATATAATGGCCTCAATTTACCTTGAGCAGAGTTAATCATTCTACTTTCTATTTTTATCTGTTTAATCTATAATAACGACAATCACTTTTTGAATATTTACCAGATGGCAGACACTATTAAAATCTTTACATGCCCTCTGTCATTTCATTGTCACAAACACCCTGTTATTATTCCCATTTTACAGAAGATTACTTAATGAGTTTCTTGTATGAACTGGCTGCAATGGACTATTACATCACCCTTATTAAACTGAGAACTATGTTTCCCAGAATCCCCTCACCTGTCTGGTCCCCCTACCAAGAGAAGAACTTGCAAGCCATTGGCAAATTGGAAGTGATGCTACAGACTACTCTGAAAGTTGTTTTGCAGCCAGACAAGATAACAGATAAATGAAGTTGTGGTTCAGTGGGTTGCCGCATTGTCTTAGTTCTCCTCTGCTCTAACAGCTTACTGGCCCTGAATATCAAAGTTGGCCTCATGTATACCCAGAAACTCTTGGCTGCAGACCCACAGAAAGAAGATTCCATAAATCTCCCCAATGGGATCTCCTTTTATGGGTCTATTTTAGTAATGGGATGTACTTGGCTTCTTAGATTGATAGCTTGCTAACTTCTCTTATCTTCTAAAGTTTCCCTTCCAGACTTTCACTTCCCCAGCTCCTCCCACAATTGTAAAGTATAGTTCTTATAGTTAATTCCTTTTCCCAGAACACTTGAGAGTCTGCTGCTCTGCCTGAACCTGGCCTGATAGAGTAACAGCAACATAAATGAATGGTCAAGTGAGGCCTAGCCTAGGGATTGAGAGGTACACCGTGAGGCTTCAGAGTCTAATATCCTGTGTTTTAGATTACGGAAAGCATGATCCATTTGTTTCAAATATCAAATATGCAAAAAGAAAATTGAACTAGAAGCTATTGAGATTAAAGTAATTCCCTTACAGGTTAAAGCTTCTCACTTGTAGTTTTCCAAGTGTTTTAATAGTACCTGTCATGTGGTGAATATCCAAAAAGCGATGATGATAATATTTTAGATAGATAAACATCCCACTGTTACACAGTGTGTGATATGTGCAGCAAAAATGTTGTCCAAAAATTTAAATAAATATGAACACCTATAATCATATCTGATTAGGATCCTAGACTTTTGTGACCTAAAAAGCAAAGGATATCACCTTAGTCAAGAAAATTTAAGAGCAGGCATTATCTATCAGTCAAGTCCCTAATATTAATTAATTTCTAACGTGCCTAGTTGTTGTTTAGTTGCTAAGTCATGTCCAGCTCTTTGCAACTGCATGGACTGTAGCCCACCAGGCTTCTCTGTCTATGGGATTTCCCAGGCAAGAATATTGAATGGGTTGCCACTTCCTCCTCCAGGGGATCTTCCTGACCCAAGCATTAAACCTGGGTCTCCTGCACTGGCAGGTGGATTCTTTACCACTGAGACACCTGGAAAGCCCTAATGTGTTTAAAGTTGCCTGTAAAGTATATCTTCAAGATACTGAATGGTGCTAATTTAATATTATTACATCAATATATAAAATTGAATGTTGAAAAATATTTTTCAAAAATGATGGCTTTGCCATAATTTACATGAAACTTTTTCCTGAGAGTATTTTTATGAGACATTTAATCTTTTTTATGCTTTTCAACTTTAACCTTGAACAATGAAAGTGAAAGTCACTCAGTCTCTCGGACTCTTTGCAACACCATGGACTATACAGTCCACAGAGTTCTCCAGGCCAGAATACTGGAGTGGGTAGCTGTTCCCTTCTCCTAGGGATCTTCCCAACCCAGGGATTGAACCCAGGTCTCCCTCATTGCAGGCGGATTCTTTACCAGCTGAACCACCAGGGAAGCCCAATTTTGAACAATAGACAATCAAATAAGGGAAAAAATGTCACCATTTGTGTGGTCATACCAACCTGGGAAAAGGACATAGGTCCATAATTATAGTTGTACACTGTTCTTTTCTGTGCTTGCTCTATTTATCTATTATGTTTTTACCCCAATTTTATCCTTCCTATGCTTCTGTATGGTAGTTTTGCCAACTTGATGTCCTATTTGGTCCTGCCAATAGGGGTCACTAGAGAGGATGGGAGGATGGGGCAGGAAAGGCAGAGAAGACCTCCCTCCTCTTTTTTGCTTTTGCTCTAAGCACTGTCTGGCAGCAGTAATCTACCCCCAGACTGACTGTTTATTCCCACTACTTTTGGTACTTCCAGAATAAGTCCCATCACATGCCAAAGTGAAACCACATCAGCCAAAGGGGACTGCTTATCAGAGGTTGAGCCTCCATTCCGTGAGGCCTCACCTCTAAGCTGCTACTCTGGTAACTTCTGTGTTTCCATTTTGTTTCCAGAGTCTTTGGGGGCAGTAGTTGCTTATCTTTACTAGCTCTTGAATTTACCCCAGTGCTCCCTTCTTGCTCTGAAGGCCTCCAAAGCCTACATCATCATTCCTTGCATTAACTCTTCCTTGAAACTCTTGATGTGAATTGTTTTACTCATTGGACTCTCTCACAATCACTATTATATGGCTTCCAGCAAATAGAGGGGGCTTATATTTTCTTCCTTGTCTTTTTCTTCCCCTCAGCTTTTTATGAGAGTTTCTAAGGTAAGTTGTAAATGTCATCAAGAAACATCCTCTCAGCTATTGCAGGTTATATACAGTTTCTTCCTTCTTCTTCCCAGTTCCTTATGATATCTGCTGCTAATGCCTCTATAGCTACGATACTCAGGTCCTGTTGACAGGCACTGAAGGTGAGGTCCTCCCTGAAGATGTGACTAACATTCTACTCATTCTGCCACTCACTTTACTGTGCCCACCCCTAGTTCTAAAAATACCCAGCGTAATATAGCTTCCATTCTCCTAGGCTGCTTTCTTTGATGTTACTTTTGTGCTGGGCTCTCAGTATCTCTTAAACACGTGGGGAACAGCTTTCACTTTTACAGTCTATTTGATGGCACGTCCTTCCCTATGGCAGAAGTTTGAGTCATGGGGCTGAGCTGAAGGGCAGTCTGTGTCACTGATAGAGGGAACTGCTTAGAATTACCCACATTCCCACAGAGGCAAAGAGTTCCACCCCCATACCTGCCCTATTTCAGCCAGAGTGTCATCCGTTTTATCTTTTATTTTCATTTCCTCTGAAGATTTCATTTGCACAAAGGAGTCCTCTGATACAGAAAGATGTTCAAAACTGCTAGCAGAGAACCTCCAGATGTGCCCAGACATATCTAAATTCAATGGTGAAAAATACCTAAGTTTTAATCTAAGACCACTACTACAAATGTAGAAAATACTTGTATGGCCTGTGATTCTTAGGATTCAACATAAAAATTTCTTTCAAGTTTTAGAACTTTGAAAAAGAATAAATTTCTCCCTTATTTGTTGAAAAAATAAGTGTACATGATCTTCAAGGAAACTCAAGGCCTACATTCCTGGTAATCATTTTTGTGGGTCCAAAGAACTTACTAGAAAAAGTGCAGTAGTTACATGTTGTGCTTTGGAGTATCCAGAGTATGCGAACTGCCATCAGTGAAAAAGATCATAAATTGGAACCCCTGGATTTCACTAGTTAAACAAAAGAAAATGAAGAAATGTGCTGAGCTTCAAAGATCTCTAAGAAAACATTGTACTTTTCATTAATATTCATTCATTACAAAGTAAATGAAAGTTGCATGTGAAAGGGATTTGAAAGCCATAAAATACTATCAAAAGAAAGCTGTGGATATTTGGAATGCTCTTCTCAATGAAAATGAATACCTGGGAAGACATTTGAAAAGGTTATTGAATAAGAAAGAAAAGAAATTGAAAAAAACAAAAATTTAAAAGAAATCACAACTATGTCAGTGGAAGCCATATGAAAACAAGATTTTTTTCAAAATTGGCTTATTTCTAGCTAGGTGGTAAGTTCCTATATGGTAGTGTGTATTTGTTAAAACAAGCAAAATGTGGGAAAATTTTAGTCTTCAAACACTGAGCCATTTACTTT
>SJYX01006257.1:631693-649779 GCA_006410675.1 Oreotragus oreotragus | reverse complement strand
AAAAAAAACACTGAAAACACTACCTTTTCAGACAGAGAAACGGGATATTTGGATCTTATTTCCTAAAGTAAGAACAGCAGGCATGGATGGCACGGAAGTTACAGTCACCCTGTCTCTTATACACATCTAGATGTGTATAAGAGACAGATATAATATATATTGATATATACACATATATATAATACATATTGATATGCATGTATATATATAATAGATATTGATATATATGTATTTTTGGCAAATAAGGCCAAGAAAGAAATTCAAGAATTTCTTTGGAAGTTATATTGCTAATTAAACTCGTTAAATTAGTTATGTCATAAGGGCATGTCAGTGAGATTTTTTGGAGCTTGTATGAGCATTTGCTACCATCCACTAATTTCTTATGTTAAATTTTTCTATAATATGGGCTTCCCTGGTGGCTCAGAGGTTAAAGCGTCTGCCTCCAACGCGGGAAACCCGGGTTTGATCCCTGGGTTGGGAAGATCCCCTGGAAAAGAAAATGGTAACCCACTCTAGTATTCTTGCCTGGAGAATCCCATGGACGGAGAAGCCTGGTTTGGGCTTCCCTGGTGGCTCAGAGGTTAAAGCGTCTGCCTCCAACGCGGGAAACCCGGGTTTGATCCCTGGGTCGGGAAGATCCCCTGGAGAAGGAAATGGCAACCCACTCCAGTATTCTTGCTTGGAGAATCCCATGGACAGAGAAGATTGGTAGGCTACAGTCCACGGGGTCACAAAGAGTCGGACACGACTGAGTGACTTCACTTTCTATAATATAGTACTGAACAACAACAATGCAGTATAGAACGTAGAGATCTTTATTATGCTTTGGTTGTGAGTTGGATTGGATTCTGCTATTGATTTTTAAGTAAAAATCTTAGCTTTACCCATAAAGACATTTTGTTTCATTTTCATTAAAAGGTAGGCTGAATTTTTTTTCAAGTCCATCTTCTGGAGGCTCTATAATTTTCTTTGAAGTTTTCCAAACTTCTTTCCAGTTTGAAGTCTATGGACCTGGAACATATGTCTAGAATGTGTGCATGCTGGTAGCATTTTAAAGATTATTTCCTTAAACCATGTCCACCAAAAAATTCTTGATAATTTTGCTGCAGGAAGCAATAGTCAGTAATCTTCTTTGAGCATTATCTATCAGATACAATTTCCCTAATTACACTGGATCAACTTTTCTAAAAGTTCTGAAAATGTTTCCATAAATTAAAGGTGTTACACAAAAAGATGTTTTTCTGATCAAATAAATTTAGGAAATGCTAAGTTGATCAAGGTTAAACAGGTTTCTTTCCTACAGGAGCCCCATGAATACTTTAATAAGATAACATCTTTCATAAAACTCTAGGAGAGAATATTGATTGATGTGTTTTCCAAATTTACTTGGTCAAGTAGCTTAAAACATTATTTAGACCTTTTATGAAACTCTAGTTTGGAAATGTTAATTCTGTGATTTGCTTGAGCGGGGCCTTGGACCACTGAATGGGCCTAATAGCAAAAAACTTCATTTTTTTTCAGGGCTTATCTACTTGCTCTGAATTCATCATATTAGTAATGTGGCTGATCAATGACTTGCCTCGTAATTTTACTGACCAAGCATATTATTTCCCCTCACAAGTTATCATGAGTAGTAAGATTCCCTTTAATATTCAAAGTTGCCACAAGGAACTTTGAAAATGAATTCAAAATGCATGCATCCTAGAAATCATAACTAAATTACAAATGTCATAAACTGTGCAGAAGAAATTTGAATCAAGACATCATTGCCTTTATCATTGATATAATATTTAAGAAGGTGTGTGAGGGAGTGGGTGGACTACTTTGAAGGCTTGGGTTGTTATTGTTTTGTATTGTTTAATAGGATGATTACAGTCTTGTATAGGCTTGTACCCAAGTCACACCTTGCTCAGTGAAATATTTCCATCAATAACACAGAGATGAAACCTGCTGTTAAAGTCTGTTATCCAAGCAAACCTTTGGCTAAGGATGCAAGAATCCATTTTAATAGCCTAGCTCCAGGCACTATATAAGCTAATAATACTCCAGGCCCAAGGGGAGATGGCCTTATGTATTATTTACAGTGAGCTAGGCCTATACATTGGAGAAGGCAATGGCATCCCATTCCAGTATTCTTGCCTGGAAAATCCCATGGACGGAGGAGCCTGGTAGGCTGCGGTTCATGGGGTTGCTAAGGGTTGGGCACGACTGAGCGACTTCACTTTTGCTTTTAACTTTCATGCATTGGAGAAGGAAATGGCAACCCACTCCAGTGTTCTTGCCTGGAGAATCCCAGAGACAGTGGGCCTCTGTCTGTGGGGTCACACAGAGTTGGACATGACTGAAGCGACTTAGCAGCAGCAGGTCTATACATCTGACAGTGGTACTGAGCTTGCGTTCCAGCTCTATCTTTTATACAGTGTGTGACTTTGAGTAAATTACTTAAATTCTTAAACCTCTAAGTATCTCACCTATAAAATGAAGCTAATACTGAAATCCAATTCATAGGGTTGGTGTGAGGATTAAGGGAGAGGGCTTATATGTTGAGATTGCATGTGGGTTGATAAATATGACCCCAGTAATAAAACATATCGTTGTTCACTCATTAGGTTGTATCTAACTCTTTGCGACCCCATAGACTGTAGCATGCCAGGCTTCCCTGTCCTTCACTGTCTTCTGGAGTTTGCTCAAACTCATGTCCATTGTACATATAGGTAATATTTAATACATATGTCTACCCACACATGCTCACATGCACGCACTCCTGCAAAAAAGACCCCAGCCTTGTTGATGTAGCAGCATGTTCCTTTTGTCACTTCTGTCTACTACATGATATACTTGGCCATAGGCTCTCGTACGCTATTCTCATCATGTTAGTTGTGGTACGTAACATAGTTAGAGTTAGCTTTGAAGAAGGCAACACAACAGTTCACATGTTTGCAGTGAGTGCCAGCTGTGTCTGGACCTTGCTAAAGGCTGTGGAGTGTCTGAAAGAAGTCTGAGGTAGGGACTAAGAAAGAGAGAAACTCAATTAACCCAAAAGGGGCTGAGGAGGGGATGTCAAAAGCTGCTGGCTGAGAGGACGTTATCTCCAACATCTCAGGAGCAGCAAGGAGAGTCCAGATTCCAGCAGTGGAAAGTGGGTACAGAGCTGGGGAGAAGTAGGAGAGAGTAAGCCAGAAAATTACAGCTACACCTACCATTTAAGACACCACCTTTCCTCTCAGTCTCCTTTTCCCATTGACATGAACCTTGACGGGTCTGATGGAACCGCTGATGAAGTGAGGGGGGAAAATCCTACCCTTCTGATCCTACCAACCACCCCAAGGAAGGCTTCCAGACCTGAAGCTAAATGGTGGGAAAGGGAGTAGAGACTGAGGACAATATGTTTTATAATAAATGAACAATACAGGAATTAATTTGTTATGCTAGATCAGGCTGCACTTTTTTGTTACATTCACTAGATTGTTCTTGTTGTTGACACAGTTCAGAAAAATCTAAGGGCCAGCCATATATTTCCTTCAGGGGCAGGAGCAGAGTAAGTCCAAAAGCACACTAAGAAAGGGGCAATGGAAGAAAAACTAAAGTCCTTTGTATATAGGTGTTCCTATTGAATTCAACTGGTTCAACAAAACATTTACCTATCTGATGATTGTATAATTTTTTTGCTTTTTATTTAAAAGTGTTCTCTGCACTTATGAAGCTAATCTAATGAATTAACTTGGTGGGGTTTTTTTTTTTTAATATTACTTTAGTAAAAAAGTTGTCCCCACCTTTGGATATAAAGGCAAGTGCTGCGTCCAGTGCTGTTTTATTTTCTCGTTTTTCTGAAGATGAATGAAAAACCAAAAAACCTTCCTTTTTTAGTGTCCTAGTAACTGTAATGAAAAAGCCAAGCATTCATGGCTGAATGAATGCATAAGCAGTAGTTCCTTTATAAGTGAAAGAAAGCAAAGTTCAGTCAAGCATGACAGCCATGGTCTCCTTAATATGCTTGCAAAACGTACTGAGAAGACACAATGTATTCTGATTGCTAAACCAGGCTGAACTTGCAGTAGTGTGGATATGAGTGTTTCCACAGGAAAAAATATAAAGCCATTACACAGGATGCTACAGAAGCCATGTGGAGCAAAGGAAATGCAGACTTGAGAGTTGGGTCTTTGAAGGTCTGTGCACCTGCTGTGGAGCATAACTTAGATGGTATGTCATTTTTCACACATAGAAAATGATCAAATGGCAGATTTAGAGATCTTTTCTAAAAATGTATTTAAAAAAAACACTGAAAACACTACCTTTTCAGACAGAGAAACGGGATATTTGGATCTTATTTCCTAAAGTAAGAACAGCAGGCATGGATGGCACGGAAGTTACAGTCACCAGTATACACACAGCACATGAGGTCAGTGGTGAATGAACTTTCAAATCATATATTCATGTCTGGCACTGTTAGAGACAGAGAGACTAACTTGGTTAGCAGCTTCATTCTAAAATATACCAACACATTTTTATGAAGGGCTGAGACATTTTTTAACCTCTGCTCTCCTTCTACCAATGTATTTTTAATTACTTGGTTTAGGAAAACATATTAAATTTGTTTATATGATACAAAAAAGCCACCTCATAGTTAAAAACTTAAAATTTTCCTAACATTAGGATTCTTCTATAGAAACTAGAAGGATGAATTGAATTGATTGTCCATTTTATTTCCCTAAACGCAAAGACATCAAATGACAAGTATCAAGTAATGTTTTTAAATCCCTAAAAATGCTGTGAGTTAGTCGTTTCTATTTGTAAGTCACAGTCTATAGATGGACATATAGTGTGGGTCCATCTCTACTCTGAAATCTCTATAGATTAGACTGTGCACTCTTTTTGGGTAGGTGGAATGTAAGAGTGACTAAAAGGATGGTCCCTGTTAGGACGTTGTTTTATTGAAAATACTCTTTTTGGCACTTTGGTTTTTCTTACAAAGCATTGTTTTCACCTCTTCAGGAGAGTTGGCTCTTGATGTCATCCCTCTAGCATGCTTCTGAACACAGAAGTTATCTAAACGTGGGGAAACTGCAATAGAAGAAAAAAAGACAGTCCCTAGAATCATATAAATGTTCTATCAAATAATACATTTGCAGTTTAACTTCTTTACTTCTCTGCATCTCAGTTTATATAGCTGATGTAAGAACACAGCAGTCATACATTCCATCAAGGGTTATTTTGAAGATTATGTAAGGTAAGGAAATGATTACGTTCTCCCCTGCTTCAGTCTTTTTGATGACTTCTGATCACCCTTCTGATAAAAATCCCCAAACCTGACATGATTTATATAGTTATATATAATATAACTACCTGTTCCTTCAACTTCATCTTGTCCTTTTTTCACCATCTAGCAGAAAGACCCTCTTTCATTTCCTCAAAAGTTCCTGACTTTTGCTGCCTCTGAGGTTTTACAAATGTTCTTCTTGATCTAGAACACACCTCTGTTCTCCCACACACATGCACAGCACACAAGCTGACTCCCAGTCAGCCTGTACTTCACACAAGCTGACTCCCAGTCAGCCTGTACTTCTCAGTTTAAATGTCACTTGTAAAGGGGAATCTTCTGATTTACCAATCAAAACCATTCTTTCCTTCCCCTTATTATATTCTCTTGCATAGAATCTCATTCGCTTCTAAAGCCACAACTGTTGGGGTACTTTGAAATGGCTGGAAAGATAGAAATCAGGAAGATAAGGAATCAGATATTACTTTTACTTCCCTTTGACAGCATGCCAGGCTGTGGAAGCTATGGATAGCTTCAAACCTCCCACAGGTTTTACAGCTTGGAAGAGCAACACACTCTTTTTGTCACTTGGCTCCCTGTGAGAAAGAGGGAATGAAAGAGCAGGGCTCATATGGCCATTTTCCTCTTCCCCAAACACTGAATAGATAGTAACTACAGGTCATAGAGTAGAGTGTGTCTGTGGTGGGGAGAGGGAACTAGCAGGGTTAGAAACTCTCTAAATAAGAAGAAAAGATTGGGAATAGAGGGAAAGCATTTCCTGTATTCTCAACTAAAATGTGTTAATATGCTGCTGCTGCTGCTAAGTCGCTTCAGTCGTGTCTGACTCTGTGCGACCCCATAGATGGCAGCCCACCAGGCTCCTCTGTCCCTGGGATTCTCCAGGCAAGAACACTGGAGTGGGTTGCCATTTCCTTCTCCAGTGCATTAAAGTGAAACGTGAAAGTGAAGTCGCTCAGTGGTGTTCGACTCTTAGCGACCCCATGGACTGCAGCCATATGAACCATATGCAATGACCATTTCTGAGGTTAAATATAGACAAATATCAGTAAATTCATATGGCTTAAGTAAAATCATACATGTACAAATAGTATATACATGTAAATATATAAATAAAGTATATATCTGTGTTGATATACTAGTAGTATATGTAATATCTGTATACATGTATATGTATATACATGTAGTATACTGTAACATGAAAGTGAAAGTGAAAGTTGCTCAGTCATGTCCAACTCTTTGCTACCCAATGGACTGTAGCCAGACAGGCTCCTCTGTCCATGGAATTCTCCAGGCCAGAATCTTGGAGTGAGTAGCTGTTCCCCTCTGCAGGGGATCAGCTGCAGAGGGGAGCAGCTGATCAGTCCCCAGGGACTGAACCCAGGTTCATACTGTATTGTGTATATATGTGAAAGTGAAAGTTGCTCAGTCATGTCCAACTCTTTGCTACCCAATGGACTGTAGCCAGACAGGCTCCTCTGTCCATGGAATTCTCCAGGCCAGAATCTTGGAGTGAGTAGCTGTTCCCCTCTGCAGGGGATCAGCTGCAGAGGGGAGCAGCTGATCAGTCCCCAGGGACTGAACCCAGGTTCATACTGTATTGTGTATATATATATATATATATACATATATATTTGTGTGATTCTTTGGGTAATATCTTCCCCTGTTATCATGTTGTAACCTTCAGAAAGATAGTGACATAAATCTACTTTATCTTTCCATATCTGTAACTCATCATATCTTATTGGCCAACCCAATACAAAATTTAGTTCAATGAATAATAGCTGCAAAGTGTTTAATATGATATTTGACCTATTTTAAGAACTCAACAGATGCTAGCTATTATGATGATTACACTGGTTGCTGCTTCTGCTGGTAAAACTTTCTTATGTGTTGGGTATTGACTTTTGAGCTGAGTTCTATATTTCTAAGATTTCTACTTCAGAAATCCCTAAGTGTTCTTCGAGGATCACTCAAATAGCGGGTCTTTCACTGGTCATGATTTCAGGCAATATCCCATAGTTGCAATTTCCACAGCTTCTAAGTTACAACCAAGGAGAACTAGGGTGAAGAGAAACTACAGCAAATTAGGGAGTGTATTCCTGTCCAAAAATGGCAGCCAGTTTTCCAATCTGTTCACACTTGCTTTGCGGGAATGTGAATCCAGCATTATCAGACACACTGATTTTTCAAAAGAAGCTAAAAATTCATATTTTAATGTAAACTCTTCTAAATTTGAGTAACTAAATAATGTTAAATTCTATGTACTTTGAAACCTACTCAGACTTCATGTTTTCCATGTGCAGCAAGTTTATGACCTTTGCTTTTGTGACTGTTTTTTGTGGTATGCTGCTGCTAAGTCGCTTCAGTCATGTCCGACTCTGTGCGACCCCATAGATGCCATCCCACCAGGCTCCCCCATCTCTGGGATTCTCCAGGCAAGAACACTGGAGTGGGTTGCCATTTCCTTCTCNGACCTTTGCTTTTGTGACTGTTTTTTGTGGTATGCTGCTGCTAAGTCGCTTCAGTCATGTCCGACTCTGTGCGACCCCATAGATGCCATCCCACCAGGCTCCCCCATCTCTGGGATTCTCCAGGCAAGAACACTGGAGTGGGTTGCCATTTCCTTCTCCAATGCATGAAAATGAAAAGTGAAAGTTAAGTTGCTCAGTCATGTCCAACTCTTAGCGGCCCCATGGACTGTAGCCCACCAGGCTCCTCCGTCCATGTGATTTTCCAGGCAAGAGTACTGGAGTGAGGTGCCATTGCCTTCTCCAGTTGTGGTATGAGGTCTCATCAATCCTTTACTTGTTTTAAATTTTCCCTTTACATGATTGTTAGTCTGTGCTTTTCAAATTGGTTTTGTAACAGTTTATTTGCTTTGTAAGAGATCTATTTTTAGCTGTTGCTTGTGTATTTCTACCTATCTATTTTGCAAATCCCTCCCCACTTTTTTTCCTTATGTCAGAAGAACTCTCAAGGCTAATTATTTATTATAAGGGAAGCATTTTTAGCACAAAGCGGCAAAATGAAACTATATAGTATTTTCAAGCTATAGCATGAAGAAATAAATTTTGTGAAGTGTTTAGTAAACAATTTCAGAAATGAGGAAAATTGACACAACAAAGTGAAAGCAATGATTTTACTCTCAGTTGATGTATTTCCTGTGCAAATCTACTGAGTCTTAATTAGGATTTCTGGACTTAACACTGATTTTTCTTAAGGAACTATTTTCCATATAAAAGTAAAATTAGATGTTTATGTTAGTGGTGGTAGAAACTACTGGATATCTGCAACTCTAAAATGTAATCTACTTTTGGATATGTGATTATTTTCTATAACCAAGAAAAAAATCTCACTATTAAACTATGCCATAACACTGTTCATTTAGAATTTATATTATGTATATAAATATGTATATGAAAATGCTTTTTGAGAATTATTTAAACATAGATTTTATCAAATCTCATACTCCCATTTATTCGCCTTTTCACAAAGAAAGCTAATAACACTTTGATGACATTTTATATGACAGTTAAACTCAACGTGTAGCGCTGTCAATGCAAGTAACTTCAAAAGTGAGGAAAAATAAGCATCTGTGATCAAGTTTATGAACATGTAGGTAGTGACAGCTATACTATGACTGTTGTTAGACAACAGCAATTCATTTTAAGGTGAATTTGCATTTAGAAAGTAGTAAAGTGTTAAAATATGTGTATCTGTATCAATGAAATGAGCTTCCTAGGTAGCACAATGGTAAAGAATCTGCTTGCCAATGCAGGAGACAGTAAGAGATGCAGGTTCAATCCCTGGGCCAGGGAGATTCCCCTGGAGTAGGAAATGGCAACTCACTCCAGAATTCTTGCCAGGTAAATTCCACAGACAGAGGAGCCTGGTGGGTTACAATTCATGGGGTCACAAAGAGATGGATATGACTGAGCACATCAATGAAATACAAAATGAAATTTTCATATAAAAGTAATATTTCAGAAACTCATTTAGGCTCTGTTCTAATGGTGACTCAGATAGTATAGAATCTTCCCACAGTGCAGGAGACCTGGGTTCTAACCCTGGGTTGGTTAGATCCTTTGGAGTAGGAAATGGCAATATTCTCCAGTATGCTTTAATGGAGAATTTTATGGAAAGAAAAACCTGGCGGGATGCATTTCATGGGGTCACAAAGAGTTGGACAGAGCTGAGCAACTAATACACTAATTCCTAGAGCCTAAATGAGTTTCTGTAATATTACTTTTATATGAAAATTTATGTTCACTTTTTTCTTGATATTATTTGTGGCTTCTGAAAAACTTATATTTTAAAATAAATTATTTCTGCAATACCATCAACTTTTAGTCAATAATTGAATTCACTGAATATTTTACACTGCTCTTTTTTCTACCTTATAGTAGATATCCACTTAAGTTATTCCCTTATGGTGAGAAAGAGTTAAAAAGCACTTTCAAAGCAACTCTTAAAACTTGTAACAAAGTACTGAAGAAAGTCAACCTGATGAATATATACTCTCTTCAGTTTAATAAAACAAACATTTATCTAAAGCTTTATGGTAAGTACTTCAGAGAATTCAAACAACAAGATTTTAAGTATCCATAATGCAAGGCCGACTGACAAGAATAAAAAGGTTATGGTACTTCAGGAATACAAATACTAATAAGAAAAACTTCTCGGCATCCATAAGGCAAACCCTACTGATAAACGCTCTCCAATAGCAGTTAAGAGAAAGGACAATGGGAAAACCCAAGAGAGAGTACTGTATGTCTGAATATATGATATATCATTTTCCCCCAAAAGTTAGGCATCAGAAAGAAAGGGCCTTATGGTAAGTTTCCTTTGAGGCATCCTAGCAGAATGCTTATGGAGAAGGCAGTGGCACCCCACACACTCTTGCCTGGAAAATCCCATGGATGGAGGAGCCTGGTGGGCTACAGTCCATGGGTTCGCTAAGAGTCGGGCACAACTGAATGACTTCACTTTCGCTTTTCACTTTCACGCATTGGAGGATGAAATGGCAACCCACTCCAGTATTCTTGCCTGGAGAATCCCAGGGATGGGGGAGCCTGGTGGGCTGCCGTCTATGGGGTCACACAGAGTCGGACATGGCTGAAGCGACTTAGCAGCAGCAGCAGCAGCAGAAGAATGCTTAAGGCATAAGTTTTGAATCCACATTCAGTTCAGTTCAGTTCAGTCACTCAGTAGTGTCTGACTCTTGGTGACCCCATGAATTGCAGCACGCCAGGCTTCTCTGTCCATCACCAACTCAAGGACTTCACTCAAACTCACACCCATTTAGTCGGTGATACTATCCAGCCATCTCATCCTCTGTCGTCCCCTTCTCCTCCTGCCCCCAATCCCTCCCAGCATCAGTGTCTTTTCCAATGAGTCAACTCTTCGCATGAGGTGGCCAAAGTACTGGAGTTTCAGCTTCAGCATCATTCTCTCCAAAGAAATTCCAGGGCTGATCTTCTGAAGGGACTGGTTGGATCTCCTTGCAGTCCAACGGACTCTCAAGAGTCTTCTCCAACACCACAGTTCAAAAGCACCAATTCTTCAGCGCTCAGCTTTCTTCACAGTTCAACTCTCATATCCATATATGACTACCGGAAAAACCATAGCCTTGACTAGACGGACCTTAGTTGGCAAAATGTCTCTGCTTTTGAATATGCTATCTAGGTTGGTCACAACTTTCCTTCCAAGGAGTAAGCGTCTTTAGCTGAGTTCAAATACTTTCTTCCTTCTTTAGTATTTGTGGGCTCTTAGATGGAATAATCTTTCTGTGTCTTGGTTTCTTCACTGGCTAAAAAGAAAAAAAAAAGAGATAATGATAGTTTCTACCCCATACCAATTGAGAGAATTGAGTTCATAATGCATAACAATGCCTGGTGCATAGAACCTGTGTATCACAGGATCTCCACCTGCTTGCAATTATTTTTCGTTAATCTGAACTGCAAACTACAGAACTGCAGGAGTGGGGGATGGGGAGTGTGGCCTGAAATATCCACAATCAACCCTAGTTTAGGATATGCACAAAGCCCATCCAATAAACTTGGTTAAAAGGAGGTGAAGATATTTAAAACAAATTAAGGAATTATTTTGGGAGTGTGACCTCACAGTTTTAAGTATACCATGTTAGTGCAAGGATCCTTTTAAAACCACTCAAAAAAACTGGTAGAGATCATTAATATACGTATTTAGAATGAATGAGAAAAAACGACTTGAAGGCAATGGCACCCCACCCCAGTACTCTTGCCTGGAAAATCCAATGGACAGAGTAGCCTGGTGGGCTGCAGTCCATGGGGTTGCTAACAGTCGGACAGACTGAGCGACTTCACTTTCACTTTTCTCTTTCATGCATTGGAGAAGGAAATGGAAACCCACTCCAGTGTTCTTGCCTGGAGAATCCCAGGGATGGGGGAGCCTGGTGAGCTGCCGTCTATGGGGTCACACAGAGTCGGACACGACTGAAGTGACTTAGCAGCAGCAGGAACTTTTGGTTTGCAATGAAATTGCCAATGACAGGATCATAAAATGTTTCAGAAAATTGGGTACCTTCAAAAATTTAGGTAGAAGTGAAAATAATATTCTCTGAAAACAAAACACCTGTGATTCAAAGTGAGGTTCTAGTGATGAAGTCACTGACATCAATGTTGCAAGTTAAAATCTGAATAAGATTATCTCATAAAATGTGAGTGGAAAAGGCATTTTATTTTCATGGACAATTTATCTAAAATGATTAATTTTTTATTATAAGTAGACATGTCTATTTTTATCTACATTCCTAAAATTTTATGTTTTGCAAAACACTAGATTTTCCTTTATAGAAAAATGGAGGGATTACTTTAAATTCTGTAAATAATTCTGGGTATCAAAAATTTGGAAAGACTTTAGAGGGAGGTGGTATTTGAAGCTAGTCTTGAAGAATAATTGGAGAAAGGATGAATTAATTGTATTGAGAGATGACTATTTTCTTGGTGCCATAGATATGTAATCAGGGTTTACAAATGGTTGAATTGAGACTCAGATAAGTTGAATTTGCTCAAAATGCCACAACCTACACCGATCAGGCTTCATTTTGAGCACAGACCTTTGCAATTTCAGCACTGGGTGCTTTTTGAAACTGGTAGTCCAGTGCAGAGAATGGTTCCTGGAGAAGATTGGGCTGGAATTCTCTCTGCCTTATGGCAAAATTGGTGTAAATCACTTGACATCTTTTTCTTAAGTTTCCTTTCTTATAGTGGGGATAATAATACTATCTCTTCAAAGAGTTGTTGGGATATTTAAATGAGCTTTTGCAAGTAAAGTGCTGGGAATAGCAACTGGCACAGAAATGCTCTATGGGTGTTAGCCTTGATGATGTAAGGAAAAGGGGAAGGAGGAAAAGGCAGAGGAGAGCAGGATAGTTTCCACTCTCTCCAACTGCCTCCTTCAGAAGCAGAGTGCATTCTGGGTAGGAGAGATGGGTGGAGCATAGACACAAAAGCTGGCAAGGGCAGAGCTATGCCTGCTCTCCCTCTGAAAATGGAGGAAATATAAGCTGGAATGAGTCATTTTGGAATAAATACAGAGATAAAAAGATATATTCCAAATACGGAAATTAACTGGTACTATAAAGTTATGACCAACCTAGATAGCATATTGAAAAGCAGAGACATTACTTTGCTGACTAAGGTCCGTCTAGTCAAGGCTATGGTTTTTCCAGTGGTCATGTATGGATGTGAGAGTTGGACTGTGAAGAAGGCTGAGCGCCGAAGAATTGATGCTTTTGAACTGTGGTGTTGGAGAAGACTCTTAAGAGTCCCTTGGACTGCAAGGAGATCCAACCAGTCCATTCTGAAGGAGATCAGCCCTGGGATTTCTTTGGAAGGAATGATGCTAAAGCTGAAACTCCAGTACTTTGGCCACCTCATGAGAAGAGTTGACTCATTGGAAAAGACGCTGAGAAAGAATGGGAGAGATTGGGGGCAGGAGGAGAAGGGGACGACCGAGGATGAGATGGCTGGATGGCATCATGGATTCGATGGATGTAAGTTTGAGTGAACTCCTTGAGTTGGTGATGGACAGGGAGGCCTGGCGTGCTGTGATTCATGGGGTCGCAAAGAATTGGACACGACTGAGCGACTGAACTGAACTGATATAGTAGAATGGCCTTGACAGTCAACAGATTTTTCATACCTCAATTTTTATAAGGTTACCTCTCCTGCGTTATTTTTCTCCCTAAGGTGCTACATATCAATACATTACACATAGACTATGAATAGAGCCTAGAAGTGTTTGATTTATCTATTATTTACTACTTAAGTCTCAATCCTTTGTAAAATTGGAAAAAGAGTTCCAACTCATGGAGTTGTACAAACACAACATATATGCTAGGTGTTCGGCCAGAACCTGGTATGATTAGTGAACAGTTAACAAAAGATTTTGCCATATTGCTTCAGCCATCTTTTATTTTCCTTCATATATTAAGGTTCTTAAAATCAGCATACACCTTATAACCAATGTATACTTTCAGTAAGGGGATGCTGATTTTCTTTTACTTCCCAGAGCTTTTATTGACTCATCAATGTGCCTTACAGCTTTTAACTTTATCTCTTCTCAGAGAAGACTGAAAATCTGGGAGTCTCACTGTGTTTGCTAATCACTGTAGTTTCAATTTTATTGAAAATATAACTATCTTATATTGTTTAAAATAAAAATTTTAAACAATAAATGACTGAATGATAATCAAGGAACTAAGATATTGTTACAAAAAAGCACAAAGTCTCAGTTATTTTATAAAATCTACCGAGAGAAATAATTGGAAGACTCTGTTCCAGTAACAGTGCTTGCCTTACTGAGACATACCATAACTGATGTAATATTTTTTGTTTATTTATAACCCACCTTGCTCAGAAAAGGATTTAAGATGGCTTACAAAGATAAAAATAAATGACAAGTATGTGAGAACTATGAGGGAGAGGGAAAATAAAGCCCACAAAGAGTATGGACTTAATGGGAAGTAAAAAAGAGCCACAAAAATAAAACTCTACAGAAAAAAAAAAAAAAAAAGACAATTCTTGAGATTTGGAAAATGTCGAGTGAACTTTCCTGGTGAAAATAGGTCTTACTTTAAAGTATTTAGTTCAAAAGAAACTTAAGATTTGCTGTCTCTGGAACATGCTTGCCACAGCTGCCTCAGTCTCCCAGGGCAGGAGGGTGCTTTTTAATGGGCAGATTTTTCGCTGAAGATGAAGCCTCCCAAGAACCAGGGCTCCTGGGAAGCCTCCCACGCTCGACTTCACCAATTATTTCATTTTCATAATAAGCTCAGCACTTCCCCTAATTGTTTTACTTTCACCAACACCAACAGGACAAAGGTAAGGACATTTCATCTTTTAATGGAGAAAATTTCAGGTACAGTCTGCACAAAGATGTTAACTAAAATATAAAAATAAGGAGCTTGCCCTTGAAGTCACTGACAAGCGATAAGATTTTACGGACATTTAAGTATCGATATTCCGGGCCGCACAAGGGTTTTTCTGTTTGAATTCCTGTGTCCTCTTGCTGCTTTGTTACTTCCAAGAGCAGAGTGTTAAAGTCCAAGTCCACGAGAAAATGTCTTTTCGGGATCTAACAATCTCAGAGGCCAAAAGGACTAGAGCAGGGTTCTCCCTCCCCTTGGAGGGGTGGAGACAAGAAGGGGGGCAGAGAGACAAGAAGGAAAAATAGAAAACATTTGTGAGGAGGCTGTATTCAGATCTAAATTGCACCCCTTAAACTTATGACTGCTTGGGCAAGTTGCTCTCTCCCGCAAACTCAACTAGAAAATGGGAATATTCGTCCTTCCCTCACAGAGAATCCGATATAATGGGTCGAGCCTAAGCACTGAGCTTGGTAAACAGATTCCCGGGCCCACTGAGTGCAACTTTACGCAGAAGCAGCCTGGGAAACCTAGCGCCCTAGATGAGTCTTAAGTCTGGGAAACGCTGAGGCAACCTGGAAACTACTTAGTAGAGTAATACTAAAAATCAGTGGTGCTGAGGTTCCGCCCACTTGACAACCCACCCATCCGTGAGCAATGACCAACCAAACGGACGGCCTGAGCCGGGGTAGGGTCACCGGCATCTCTCCGGGGAGGGCTATGCCCTCGCCGCTTTGGGCTGCGGGACGCGTCCTCGCGGCTTCACCACCCCGCCGGCCCGGGAGCCTTGGGGCCGAGGTGCGCCAGGTGGCGAGGGTGCCAGGCGCGGCCAAGTTGGGGCGGACTGAGTCAGCCACCCAACTATGTTGCGGAACCAGGGCGGCCGGCTCGGCTGCCCCCGCCGCTGAGCCTCGCTGCCCCCACGCCTGGCGGCTCTCCCCGCCCCCGCGGGCCTGGAGGAAGCGGCCCAGGCGCGGCGCCGGAGCACCTGGGCAGGGCGCGGGCGGCGGGCGCGGCGCTTCCGGAGCTGCGCGCGGGCTCGCGCTCCCCGCCTCCAGGTGCGGCGGCCGCGGCGTGCTGGCCCGAGTGACAGCGCCGCCCGCGCGGCCGCCTCCTGGCTGCAGACGCCGTGCGGGCAGCCGGCGGGGAGGGAAGCAGGAGGCCCCGTGCCTGGGACAGACGGGTGAAGACTGGTCGAGCCGGGCCGGGAGGGAAGCCGGAGACCGGCCTCCCCCGCCCGCCTCGGCTCCCCAGCTCCGCTGCCCGCGCGCAGAGCGAGTCCAGGGGACTGCAGTGGGCTGGGCGGCGGGGCCGGGGTCGGCCGTGAGGACCGTCTCTTCTGAGCCGCGGCTTTCCGGCACCTCTCTGGCTATCCAGAGCGCCAAGTGTTCGGCTCCGGTTTCTACCGCTTGGATTTCGCTCCCGCATGTGGGCGTCTAAAAGGAAACCAGAAGCTGGTAAGTGATACAAAAACTCTACTTAGTAATGGAATTTGACTCAGGAGTGGGAAGAGCCGGATAGACAGCTAGACCCCTTCCTCGAAAAGGAGCTGCCCTTCAGTGAGTTTCAGGCAGCAGTTAATTACTCGGTAGGGATAATGAGTTCGCTCGGATCCCTGTGCTCCCCCGCACCCTGCTTGTTCTACACTTTGAGACCGCAGGCCTGTTAATTAACTTTAATTACAATCATTTGGCCTCCACCTGCCTGAACCTAACCTCATACTCGAAAACTGTCGACAGGGAGTTTACCAGATTGATTTTCTCGTTGACGTTTGGAGACAGGTCTCTGGGGAGAATGGGTGCCCGTCTTATTAAACGAGGTAAGTTCATCCTTGCTTCTTTTCTTAAATGTTCGCCTCACCTCCTTGCGGCGATCTGGAGGGGGGAAGTCTTTGTGAAAATATATTGTGAACTATAACCTTTGCTGATTAGAGGCAAATTAGAAGCTAGTTTGTTTGGAATAATGACATTTTAGGCTGTTGCAAGTTTGTATGGTGATAGCAACTTTTTTTTTTTTTTTTTTTTGCAAGGGTGTCCTTGAAGTAGTCTGCTTAGTGGAATACATCCTTTTGGTTAAAAAAAAAATACCGAAAAATAAGCTATTTTTAAAAGTACATATAATCAGATGTCATTGTGATTACCAATAATAGTGTTGTACTTACAAGCTCAGTATTGATTTCTCCCGCACTTAAGCACTCTTCGCCCGCATGAGTTTACGGGAACATTGCCCGTAAGTAATTGGAAGATGAAATTTATGACTATTTTAAAAAGGAAGGTAACTTTTTTAAGGGGAAAAGAGAAATACTTCTAAACTTATACTTGTGACTTCCGTTCACTTACAAGAGAAATATTGAGGGGAACATTCTCATGACCTTCCACTGTTAACAGTGTTTTAAAAAGAAAGAAAAAGTAAAATGGGTCATGGAACTAGGCTAGAGCCTAAAGTGGAAATATCTCCCTGGCTACTTTTCAGACAGCTGTTTAACAAATACACACTTAAGGTGGGTCTTAACACCAAGAGTGTTCTCTATAGACTTGATTTGTCAGTACTCAAAGATTTGTTTAAATGAAAATATACCTAGAGGGGAAGTCAGATGACTTGTTAAAACTTATTTGTGGGCATGTGTGTTTGCATTTTTTTCCTTCCTCCATAAGTCAGATTTTATATGGATAGTCCATGAAAGGAGAAACTGGTACATTTAAAAACAAATATGTGTTTTTTTTTTCCATTTTTCCTATGTCTCTTGAATATTAAATTTTTTAATGAAAGTTTATGTGAATTCTATAGTGCTTCTTTTTCAAAAATTTCTCACATATGATTTCATTTAATCCAATAGTAGCCTCTTCCCCCCACCCCCCACCTACCCCAACATTGCCCCTTCCCCCTTCCTTCTTCACAGTGGTGATCAGTAGTTTTTTCTCTGTATTATCTGTGTCTGCTTCTAGAAACAAATTTCTTAACCATCTCATATCACTGCAGTTTGAGCCTTCTAGATAGAATACTTTTCAATTCAGCTACTTAGTTATTGTGATTAAGTAGAGGACCAAGAGGCTTCCCTGACGGCTTAGACCATAAAGAATCTGCCTGCAATTAAAGAGACCTGGGTTTGATCCCTGGGTCAGGAAGATCCCCTGGGGAAGGGTATAGCAACCCATTCCAATATTCTTGCCTGGGAAATCCCTTGGATAGAGGAGCCTGTCAGCCTAGGGTCCATAACGGTGGCAAGGAGTGGGACAGGACTGAAGCGATTTAGCAGCAGCAGCAGCATAGGACTGAGATTATAATGAATTGCAGTTTTCTTGGAAGAAAGTCTTAAACTAGCACCATATGACTGTGAAGTTTTAAAAACCAGCTTAGAACTCTGTTTTATAAATGTCATGATATTTGGGAAATTTTCTG
>SJYX01006257.1:509049-625995 GCA_006410675.1 Oreotragus oreotragus | reverse complement strand
TTTTTTTTTTTTTTTTTGCAAGGGTGTCCTTGAAGTAGTCTGCTTAGTGGAATACATCCTTTTGGTTAAAAAAAAAATACCGAAAAATAAGCTATTTTTAAAAGTACATATAATCAGATGTCATTGTGATTACCAATAATAGTGTTGTACTTACAAGCTCAGTATTGATTTCTCCCGCACTTAAGCACTCTTCGCCCGCATGAGTTTACGGGAACATTGCCCGTAAGTAATTGGAAGATGAAATTTATGACTATTTTAAAAAGGAAGGTAACTTTTTTAAGGGGAAAAGAGAAATACTTCTAAACTTATACTTGTGACTTCCGTTCACTTACAAGAGAAATATTGAGGGGAACATTCTCATGACCTTCCACTGTTAACAGTGTTTTAAAAAGAAAGAAAAAGTAAAATGGGTCATGGAACTAGGCTAGAGCCTAAAGTGGAAATATCTCCCTGGCTACTTTTCAGACAGCTGTTTAACAAATACACACTTAAGGTGGGTCTTAACACCAAGAGTGTTCTCTATAGACTTGATTTGTCAGTACTCAAAGATTTGTTTAAATGAAAATATACCTAGAGGGGAAGTCAGATGACTTGTTAAAACTTATTTGTGGGCATGTGTGTTTGCATTTTTTTCCTTCCTCCATAAGTCAGATTTTATATGGATAGTCCATGAAAGGAGAAACTGGTACATTTAAAAACAAATATGTGTTTTTTTTTTCCATTTTTCCTATGTCTCTTGAATATTAAATTTTTTAATGAAAGTTTATGTGAATTCTATAGTGCTTCTTTTTCAAAAATTTCTCACATATGATTTCATTTAATCCAATAGTAGCCTCTTCCCCCCACCCCCCACCTACCCCAACATTGCCCCTTCCCCCTTCCTTCTTCACAGTGGTGATCAGTAGTTTTTTCTCTGTATTATCTGTGTCTGCTTCTAGAAACAAATTTCTTAACCATCTCATATCACTGCAGTTTGAGCCTTCTAGATAGAATACTTTTCAATTCAGCTACTTAGTTATTGTGATTAAGTAGAGGACCAAGAGGCTTCCCTGACGGCTTAGACCATAAAGAATCTGCCTGCAATTAAAGAGACCTGGGTTTGATCCCTGGGTCAGGAAGATCCCCTGGGGAAGGGTATAGCAACCCATTCCAATATTCTTGCCTGGGAAATCCCTTGGATAGAGGAGCCTGTCAGCCTAGGGTCCATAACGGTGGCAAGGAGTGGGACAGGACTGAAGCGATTTAGCAGCAGCAGCAGCATAGGACTGAGATTATAATGAATTGCAGTTTTCTTGGAAGAAAGTCTTAAACTAGCACCATATGACTGTGAAGTTTTAAAAACCAGCTTAGAACTCTGTTTTATAAATGTCATGATATTTGGGAAATTTTCTGTTTCTGCTTTGTTTCTTTCTGTCCCACCTCTTAGCAACTTTGAGAAGGTTCAGTGAAAGATGCTATAAAATGTTACTTATGAATGACAGCCGTTGCTTTTAAGAAGAAATTATTTTAATGTTTTAGCAAGTTTTTTTTTTCTTTCTTATTTGTTGAATCGTTTATTGAATCCAATCTTTGCACTTTCTAAATTGATGAATTTTGGGAATTTTCTGGAAAATATTAGGTAAAGAACTTTTTATTAATGTTGGAAATATTTCTTAGCTTTGGTCAAATGTAATTGATGAGAGACTGGAGGCTATGAGATGTCTTCTCATCTGTTCGATTGCCTAAAGACATCTCCCTCAGTGCCCCGCTTTGTGGCAATGACTGCTGTCTCCACATGCTACGTTTCCATACATCTTGAAATTCCCCTCTGTAGCTCCTTCACTGATCATTCCATCCTCAGAGTTCTGAATTGCTGCATATTTCAATTATATTTATGGAGTCAGTTTGAAGTTTTTAGAGTTCCTTGGAATTCTTGAAAGATGATAGTGCTACTTCTCTATGTAATTATACATAAAACAATACTTAAAATATGAACCATGTGAAAGTTAAGCTCATAAGACTTAAGTTTTCTCATCATTACTCTTGAAGTGTTTTTACTGGGTACATTTGAGTCTTCACGTTTTGGTGTTCCTCTTTTACTGGCTCTTACTGACTTATAAAGAACTGTCCATATGCATTGGAGAAGGCAATGGCAACCGACTCCAGTACTCCTGCCTGGAAAATCCCATGGACCAAGGAGCCTGGAAGGCTGTGGTCCATGGGGTCGCTGAGGGTCGGACATGACTGAGCGACTTCACTTTCATTTTTCACTTTCATGCATTGGAGAAGGAAATGGCAACACACTCCAGTGTTCTTGCCTGGAGAATCCCAGGGATGGTGGAGCCTAGTGGGCTGCCATCTATGGGATCGCACAAGAGCTGGACACAACTGAAGCGACTTAGCAGCAGCAGCAGTCCATATGCATGTTATTTTCCCTTGACATGCACAGCCATGTTTAATACACTCCTTTAGATTTTAAACTCCTGGAGAGAAGACATTTCATTTCACTTTCTTTTTAGTACTTCATATATATATATATACATATATATGTGTGTGTATATATATATGTATATATATATCATTGTTCAGTCACTAAGTCGTGTCTGACTGTGACCCCATGAACGGTAGCACGCCAGTCTTCCCTGTCCTTCACTATCTCACTGAGTTTGCTCAAACTCGTGTACACTGAGTTAGTGATGCCATCCAAACATCTTATCCTCTGTTGTCCCTTTCTCCTTTTGGCCTCAGTCTTTCCAAGCATCAGGTTCTTTCCCAGTGGCTCTTTGCATCAGGTGGCCAAAGTATTGGAGCTTCAGCATCAGTCCTTCCAGTGAATATTCAGGGTTGATTTCCTGTAGGAAAACTGGTTTGATCTCCTTGCAGTCGAAGGGACTCTGAAGAGTCTCTTGAGAGTATCAAGAGTCTTCTCCAACTCCACAATTTGAAAGCATCAATTTCAAATGCCCAGTCTTCTTTGTGGTGCAACTCATATCCATACATGACTACTGGAAAAACCAGACCTTTGTTGGCAAAATGACGTTTTTGCTTTTTTACACTTCTTATATTTGTAACTTTTTCTTCCAAGGAGCAAGTGTTTTTTAATTTCATGGCTGCATTCACCATCCACAGTAACTTTGGAGCCCAAGAAAATGAAATCTGTCACTGCTTCCACTTTTTCCCCATCTATTTGCCATGAAGTGATGGGACTGGATGCCATGATCTTCTTTTCATGAATACTGAGTTTTTAGCCAGCTTTTTCACGCTCCTCTTTTACCCTCATCAAGGGCTCTTTAGTTCCTCTTCACTTTCTGCCATTAAAGTGATATCATCTGCATATCTGAGGTTGTTGGTATTTCTTCTGGCAGTCTTGATTCCAGCTTGTGAATCATCCAACCTGGCATCTCATGTGATATACTCTGCATAGAAGTTAAATAAGCAGGGTGACAATATACAGCCGTGACGTTCTGCTTTCCCAATTTTAAACCAGTCCATTATTCCATGTCTTGTTCTAACTGCTGCTGCTTGATCTGCATACAGGTTTCTCAGGAGATAGGTAAGGTGGTCTGGTATTACCATCTCTTGAAGGAATTTTCCAAAGTTTGCTGTGATGCATACAATTAAAGTCTTTAACGTGGTCAATGAAGCAGAAATAGATTAAAAAAAAAAATCCTTTGCTTTTTCTGTGATCCAGGGCATGTTGGCAATATGATCTTTGGTTCCTCTACCTTTTAGAAATCCTCCTGGTACATCTGGAAGTTTTTGGTTCACATACTCCTGAAGCCTAACTTGAAGGATTTTGAGCATAATCTTGCTTTCATGAGAAATGAGTGCAATTGTACAGTAATTTCAACATTCTTTGTCATTGGAATGGAAATTGACCTTTTCCAGTCTTGTGGGCACTGCTGAGTTTTCCAAATTTGCTGGCATACTGGGTGTAGCACTTTAACAACATCGTCTTTCAGGATTAGAATATATATGTATATATACACACAAAAGCACTGTTCTCAAATGAGATGATAGGTGTTATCTTGAACTGCAAATGTTTCTCCCTGTTATGTTATCTTGGAGAGAGTAGTTAGCGATCCTTAAATATTTATTTAATGAATAAATGTTAATAAATGAGTCAATCAGTTAAGAGACACTTGCTGAGATATCCTCTTACCTAAGAAAAAAGAGACTTAGATAATTACACAGCCAATATGAACAAGCCCTCAAATTCAGTTGGAAAAGAGGTCAGGGTGCTATTTATAAATGCTAAGAGAGGAAACCATTCACAGTAGGCTATTTTGAAACATCTGGTTGTTAGTCAAAAAATGTGACTCAAATTCAGAGAAATAGTGGAGAATACATCCGATACATTTGTATCCAAATTTAAAAATTGATATATAAAAGTGCATGTATCATAAGTGTACATTTTAAAATCTTTTTATTGAAGTATAATATCATGCAAGTTTTTATCTCAGCCAATTAAACATTGAAGGTATGTTCAATGTAGCATGAAATAGAACAGAATCCTGAAGAATATGTATGTTCTTGTGCTTATATCAAGAATCCTACAGGGTCTGAGCGTCCTTTCAGCTGCCAGGACACAGATGTGGGTAGGAGGGAGCTAGAATGAGCACGTTTCAGGGCCACTCAGGCAGGTATCCTCCACTGCGGTGTGGGCGTTGGTTTGTTAATGACTTGACCCCTACTCCTGCTCTAGTAGGAACTTGGGAAAATGCTTGCCTAAGAACTGTGACCCTGCTTTAAAGATCTCTGAATTAAAAATTAATCAAGTCTCAAACATCAGCCAATTAAAATCTGGATAGACAGTTTGAAAGAAAAGGGACTTACTGAAGCTAAGGAGTG
Source organism: Oreotragus oreotragus (assembly GCA_006410675.1). Classification (NCBI taxonomy): domain Eukaryota; kingdom Metazoa; phylum Chordata; class Mammalia; order Artiodactyla; family Bovidae; genus Oreotragus; species Oreotragus oreotragus. The sequence goes on along the minus strand of SJYX01006257.1, from coordinate 621,165 downwards.
TTTTCAAGCCACATAACTTATTGGGATGTTATCGAAAACATCTAAACCCAGATACTACTTAGGCTAATAATAAACTCATACAAAGTAAAGGAATGGTCACTACTGGCCTTCCCTGGCTGTGAAATGCATATTTTTGATTTTGAAAGAGTTGTGTCTTTCAGATTGCACAGAAAATGAAATAATGAAAGCATGACTTAGAACAGTCTTTTCTCCTTGATCCAAGCTGTGGAAGGCTTTTGCCTGGAGTTTGACTATTTTCAGCTCAAACCTGTTACTCTCCATCCAGTAGCCACTAATTAAGTGCTTGTTGCTTGCCAGGAACTAAGATCTTTATGCATATTTACTCATTTCATCCTCAAGAGAGTCTTGTGAGGTGCTTACAGATGACCACAGTGTGTCTCAGAAAAATAAAGGAACTTTCTCAAGTTCATGTAGGTATTACCCAGCAGAGCTACGATCACTGGACATCCCTGTGCTGTTTCTTGATTTAAAGTCTTCAGGTAAAAATCTTCATTCTCACTACTATAATGACATTTATAGTTTACTAAATTAATGAAACTGTTTACTGCTGTGTGAGGTGCTTTGTAGGTTTATTAGAAGAATAACTGGTGGTGCTAATTGAAAGGAATGTAATTTTATGAAGCAGGCAGGAGAATACCGATCACGCCAAGTGCAATAATACAGTATGAATATGACCAGCTACAATATTATATACCACGGATGAATTAGCCAGCATTTTTTGTACACTTATAATTCATGTCAGGTGCTTTTCTATAGGCCTTATGTATTTGACATGTTTAATTCTAGCAGAAATCCTAGCAGATATTTTATCTTCATTTTATAGACAAGGAAACTGAGCTTCAGGGAAGTTAACTATCTTCAGGGACATAGAAAACAAGTGGGAAAGGCTGAGTTGCAGTTCAGGCAGCCTGAGTCTAGAGCACTGTGCTTTGTGTATTGTGGCCTGAGTATCTCAAACAATTAAAAGTAAATGACTTTAGGCTTCTGTATTTACTTACTTACATGGACACATATGCTCACAGCTGCAAAGGCTTATATAACTTGAGTTTGCAAGGGATGGTATAGTTCAGCAGCATTTCCCTAGAGACTCTAAATGCTTATGTATAGTAGAACAGTCAAAGGAGAGGGAAAATAGGAAGTCCTTGATCCCTTTCTACTGTTGAATCGATCACATAGGTATTAGGAGGCATCACAGTTAACAGCACAGGTTGTAGAGTCTGACTCTTGGAATTCTGAAACTTATCCACTGTTTTCCTGCTGTTTGGCTTTGGGCATGGGGCTTTCCTCCTAAGGTAACTGTGAGGATTAAATGAGATCCTATAAAGTTGGTTTGTAATCACTCCACAGATATTGGCTGTTAACATTAGCAATAGAAGTCTGAGGGAGAATGAAAGAGAATGGATGTGTTTTGATGAAGGGGAAAGAGGGCTCAATGCAGAGAACCTGTGGTGATAAGAGGAAGGAGTTCAGAGTTGAGGGAACTGGGCTTTGCATAAGGGGTTAAATGGGGGCAGTGTTATCAAAGGTAAGGTAGGTGACCAGTGGTAGGGGAGAGGCATACTAAATGACCAACCAGTTTGACACCAAGGATGTAAGGACTTAGACCAGAACAATAGAAATCTTGATCTCTGACCTTTTGTGATTGGCTCTGTACGATGGGATAGAGTAATGACAGCAAGCGTGCTTTCTCGAAACCACTTCCTCTTCTGCATGGCTGTGGGGAGCAGAGTGGAACGATTTGTCTTTATGACTCTGTGAAGTTAACATCTTAGTATCAAACAGTAAGTTTGTTTGATGTGAAATACGGTGATACCTCCTTCTTGTGACTATATTCTGTACTGAAGCAAAAGTAGGATTCTATTAAGACCTGTAGCCTGAACTCACTAGTTCAATGTGTTATTTATATGGACCTCCCGAAGTTTGTAAGAGATCAGCTATTTCTCCACATAAATAACTTGAAATCAGGGACACTTTCTTTCATCATCTATAGTGCCAGGTATCCTTTGGGGATAGCTGATTAGCTCTGGAGATTTGGAGGAGTAAAAATTGTGCCTGAGGTTTCTACCTTGGGTATCATTCTGTGTGCTAAGTCACTTCAGTCCTGCTCGACTCTTTGTGACCCCGTGGACTGTAGCCTGCCAGGCTGCTCTGTCCATGGCATTGTCCAGGCAAGCATACTGGAGTGGGTTGCCATGTCTTCCTGCAGAGAATCTTCACAACCCAGGAATCAAAGCCACAAATTATTCTGTCTCCTGCATTAGCAGGCAGATTCTTTACCACTAGGATGTCCTAAGTCAATCAACTCTCCTATTTTCTGGTACCCCTCAGTCTCTGTGACCAATAAAAGTAATTTCTCACACATTTCTTGATTCCCACTCAATTGGGGACGACTGTTTTGGAATACAATAAACTTCCATTGTTTTTAGAATCTGTAAAACTTGTATTGACATTGACGAGTCTCTGTATTCATGTGGCAGCCTAACTTACTTAGTTTACATTTTTAAGGCTCCTTTCTGTCCTGTGATCCTATTATTTTTAAGTCTGTTATTTCAACACATCTGCAGGTTTCTAAATACTGTAAGGTTATGTTTATGAGTTTTAAATGGTATGCTTTTTTTTTTTTAAAAAAAAGAGATAGATTAAATTTGAGTGAATTTAGTTATAGTATTGCTACTTTTTCCCTCCCAAAAGATATTAAAATCAGGCAGAAGTGATTCCAAAAGTTGTCAGCACTGAATATCTAATGACTTTATGGTTTAATGAAGTGACCCAAGTTTTTCAGTTATTTTCTTTCCTCTTTTAACTGGGGAATAGACAAAGTTACACTGGTAGTGGGTCCGGGGATGGGTAGTGTGAAGTGGTTTACGGTGGTGGTTTTTCTTACTCGAGGCATTTGGAGGGGTGTGGCTGTCCCAACCTATGATTTTTTATTTAATTGAAGTATACTTGATTTGCAATATTATATTAGTTTCAGTTGTACAGTTTTATGAATTATACTCCATTTAAGGTTATTGCAAACTAATGGATATGCTCTTCAATATATACGTGTTGCTCATTTATTTCATGCATGTCCTTGGTGGCTCAGTCAGTCAAGAGTCTGCCTGTTGTGCAGTAGACTGCCTACAATTCAGAAGACCAGTCGATCCCTGGGTTGGGAAGATGTTAGCGAGTAAATCACCAGCACATGATAGTGTATATTTCTTGATCGCCTACCCCTATCTCGCCACTTCCTACTCCCCTCCCCTCACTGATAAGCACTAGTCTGCTCTCTGTATCTGTGAATCTGAGTCTGTTTTGTCTCATTCATTTTTTAGATTCTCAATATAAGATAACAGAGTATTTGTCTTTGTCTGACTTCTTTCACCAAGCTTAATAACATCTAGGTGCATGCATATTGTTGGAAATGACAGAATTTCATTCTTTTTTTGTATAGCTGAGCAGCATTCCTTTGTATTCCACGTGTATATGTATCACATCTTCTTTGTCTATCCATCTGTTGATGGACACTAAGATTGCTTCTGTATTTGACTATTATAAATAATGCTGGTATGAACATTGGGGTGTATGTATGTTTTCAAAGTGGTGTTTTGTTTTTTGGATATATATCCAGGAGTAGAATTGCTGAATTCTGTGGTAGTTCGGTGTTTTGTTTTTTTGAGAAGCCTCCGTTCTGTTTTTCCACAGTGGTTATACCAATTTACATTCCCACCAAGAGTGTTTGAGAGTTCCCTTTTTAACACATCTTTGCTAGCGTTTTTTTGGGTTCTTTTTGATGATAGTCATCCTGACAGGTGTGAGGTGATATCCCATTGTGGTTTTGATTTGCATTTCTCTGATTAGCAGTATTGAGCATCTTTTAATGTTCCTGTTGGCCATCTATACGTCATCTTTGCTGAAATATGTATTTAAGTCTTCCGTCCACTTTTTAACTGAGTTATTTGTTTTTTTTGATACTGAGTTTAATATTGAATGTGTGAGCTATAACCATTAACTGAGTTATTTGTGTTTTTGATATTGAGTTTACTATTGAATGTATGAGCTATATAATCATGTTGGTCATATCATCTGCAAATATTTTATCCTGTTCAGCAGGTTGTGTTTTCATTTTGTGGATGGTTTCCTTTGCTGTGCAAAAGCTTAAATTTGATGAAGTCCATTTGTTTATGTTTGCTTTTGATTCCTTTGCCTTAGGAGACAGATCCTCCAAAAAAATATTGCTATGATTTATGTCACAGAGTGTTCTGCCTGTGTTCTTTTCAAGAGTTATATAGTTTCCAGTCTTACATTGAGGTCTGTAATCTATTTTGAGTTTATTTTTGTATGTGGTGTGACAAAATGCTCCAATTTCATTGATTTTTGTGAGACTGTCCAGTTTTCCCAGCACTCACTTATTAAACAAGACACTGTCTTTCCTGTATTGTATATTCTTGCTTTCTTTGTCATAGATTAATTAGCCATAAGTGTGTGAGTTTATTTCTAGGCTCTCTATTTTATTCCATTGACCTATGTGTGTGTTTTTGTGTATCATGCTGTTTTGTTTACTATAACTCTGTTCTGTAGTCTGAAGTCAGAAGATGTGATACCTCTTGCTTTGTTCATTTTCTGAAGATTGCTTTGGGAATTTGGAGTCTTTTGTGGGTCCATGTAAACTTTAGGAGTATTTGTTTTAGTTTCTGTGAAAGATATCATGGGTATTTTGGTAGGAATTAAATCTGTATTTTACTTTGGGTAGTATGACCATTTTAGCAATATTAATTCTTTCAGTCCATGTACATGGGATTTCTTTGTATCATCTTCATTTTCCTTCATCAGTATTTTATAGTTTTCAGAGTATAGATCTTTCACCTTCTTGGTTAAGTTTATTCTTAGATATTTTATTCTGTTTGATGAATTTTTAAATTCCTTTAGGTGGGTTGGAATGCTTCCAGCTGCCCTGCTACCAACCCGTCTCTCCCCTTGGTTCTTGATTCTAACTTGTAGTGGTTAGATGCATTGGGAAAATCTGTATTTGAGCTCCTTTGGAGCTTGGTGACCTAAATAGACAAAACTTTGAAACTTTGTGCTTTCCACTTGTTACCTTAAATCATCTCAAAATTGAGAGGGAGTTTTTCAGCAAACATTTATTCAGCACTGTTATGTGCCTGATGGTGTTCAAAGTTAAGACCTTCAGCAGTGAACCATAGACAAGATTTCTGTCCTCTGGTAGAAGTCTACAGATGTCACATAGTAACAAATGCCATGAAGATAGAGAAAGCAAGAGTAAGGAATGCTGAGACACAGGGCAGGCTTCTATGCATAAGGGCACTGGGGAAGGCCACTCTAATCAGCGCACATTTGAGCATAGACCTACTCAAGTGATGGAGTGAGCCATGAGCCATGGGAATATGTTGGGAAGTAGATTTGAAAGATTGGGGAAGGCAATGTCACCCCACCCCAGTACTCTTGCCTGGAAAATCCAATGGACGGAGGAGCCTGGTGGGCTGCAGTCCATGGGGTCGCTAACAGTCGGATAGACTGAGCGACTTCACTTTCACTTTTCTCTTTCATGCATTGGAGAAGGAAATGGCAACCCACTCCAGTATTCTTGCCTGGAGAATCCCAGGGATGGGGGAGCCTGGTGGGCTGCCGTCTATGGGGTCACACAGAGTCGGACATGACTGAAGTGACTTAGCAGCAGCAGCAGATTTGAAAGAGATAGATGGGTGAGAGGTAGGAATCATGTAGTAGAAATAGGACTAAAGCTAGCTTGGTGATGATTGAGTGATGGGGGCTTCAGGCAAAGCCAGGGAAGATGAAATTAGGTAGTTGCAAGGGGTGATGTGATGTGGCTTTTGTTATAAAATGAATAATTCTGGCTGTTATATTGAGAATATGCTGCTTGTGAAGGCAGGAGGCCAGGACAGAATCTGGGATATCAGTCAGAAGGCTGTTGCAGTGGTCTAAGAAAGACAAGATAGTGGCTTGGGCTAGCATGTGAGCAGGAGTGATGATGAGAAGCAGTTGGTATTCATAGTACCTCCAAGGCAGAGCTCAGGAAGAGGATAAGATTACGGTTGTTAAGTGATACTGAAAGCTGGGCATAGAGAAGGTACTCTTAAATGTTACTTCTGTTTTCCTTTTCCTTTCTCTTGGAAATGGGTCAGGATAGCATGAGCAATTGTACATTCACATCTGTAATGCCAACTGTGTATTCTCTAAATGTGTACTGTATATATACATCATGTACTGTGTTTACAAACAAGTAATTTGGCATTTATTGGGCAGCTTATAGAGCTAGTCGTCATCTTGGCAGATTTATTAGTTTATTGTGGGATAATAAACATAATTATGATGACAGATACTTATTTAACATTTGCTATGTGCCATTGGTGTTCTTGATGCTTTACAAAAGACTTATGAAGTAGGTATTCTTACCACCCCTTTCCTGATGAGAAAACTGTGGCACAGAGAGGTTAAATACTGAAACTTGACCAAGGTTGCCCAGCTCCCAAATCCTGGCTATCACATTGCACTATCCCCTTTCTGTAGGTTAACATGGAGTCAACAGAATGTGATTAAATACTGAGAAGTAAATGCTGTAGTCATACAGTGAAGAGAGTTTATTTCTTGCTCAGTAGAGGCCTTATGAAGAAAGTAGCATTTGAGTTACATTTCAAAGAATGGGAACGATTTCAACTGTGGGAAGTTAATGACTTAGTGATGATAACATGTAATTATAATGATAGAAGTGAATATGTGCTAAGCACTTGCCGGGAATTAAGCACTATTTTAACACTTGGAGTGGATTGTCTCATGCAGTCTTCACCAGCACTGAGGTGCCTTTGAACATTTTCATTTTATGGGGAAGGAAACAGACACACAGATATGTGCCTATGAAAGTGGAGGAGAGTGGAAATTGATTATGACTTCAGACTCCTGGGCACTGTCTTAGGAAGGATATCCATCTCCTGGGATGGGGGGAGTGATGGACTTCTGCTGAGGTGTGAGGAATTTAAAACCCAACCAAAATTTCTTGTGCATCTCAGTCATCTTTGGCATGTGTCACAAACATAGATTCTTGGGCCTATATACAGTCGTTGCTGTACAGCAGAGCCACTCACGGATACCAGTAGAGCCATGAACCTAGAACATGGCATGTGCGCCTGGTGCCCAAGTGGAGGCCCAGACATGGAGGGCTTGGATGTTGTGTTAAGGAGTTTGCCGGGTAGACTTTTGTAGTTAGGGGTGCCCATCTCTTTGCAGCTGATGATGTCTTTGGGGGCCTGAAGCCTCTGAAGAAGTGGGTCTGTGAACACCCTTGGATAGTCAGACAGTTAAAAAGCACAATGATTGGAGGATGGTGCCTATATGAAAGTGCAGAGAGGTGGGGCCTACACAAAAGTGCAGAGAGAGTTTGGGGGGCCTGTGGGAGAGAGCCTCTTCCAGGTCACAAAAAGGAATCTAGTTCATTAACCTTATTTAGCATACCCATGATACCAGAGTGAAGTGGTATTGGTTAGAACATTTGGTATATCCATGCTTGAGTCAGCCACTGAGGAACTTTATGTGTAAGAGATAGAAAAGATTGTATATTGAAATGTAAAGGCTCACACATGCACACACATTAAAAAAATAACAAAATGGGCTTCTGAACCACTTCACCATCGCTACTAGTCTGTCTCCCATCTCTTAAACATGTTTCAAGCGCTTTGCAAATCTCTAGAATCCTAGTATAGGAGATGGAGAAAGGAATGATTCATTCTATTTTATGAGGTTGATAGGAAGCCTTCAGAGAGGAAGTAATATCTGCCTGTTCAGAATTGTAAATAGTGCAGAGGATTTGGCAAAGTGTGTAGATCTGCCAGCTCTTACAGCATATATAAAAGATATGGGGCTATTTAGTTTGTTGCTTGCGGGAAACGATAATTAATGAGCTAAGGCAACCCTCTCCAGTGTTCTTGCCTGGAGAAACCCAGGGACAGGGGAGCCTGGTGGGCTGCCGTCTCTGGGGTCGCACAGAGTTGGACACGACTGAAGCGACTTGGCAGCAGCAGCAGCAGCCAAGTCAGTGAAGTGGCACAGGTTAAACTTGAGCCTGGAGTTAGTATGTGGATCATCTCCCTAGCAGTAGAAATACATCTAAGGTACAGTATCTGGAGCATTGTTGACACTTACATCCATAGTAGCTGCTACTATTTTTTTATTTTCAGACTGAGACCAGACTTGGGATGATATGGCACCCAAAGAAGCCTAGCCTGTTTTGTTCAGGATGTGGAGTGACAGGCTAGATTTGGACTTCCAGTGGTTTAGTGGTACATGGAGACTGGGCTGAGGGATTTGTTGAGATGATTGCAGTGATTTAGGCAGGAGATTTAATACAGGAGGGCCTGAACTGTGGTGAGGAAGGTGGAGGAATATATTACTTCATGTTTTCTCACAGTTCTACAGCCCAGTGTCAGAAGTTGCTGCCACTTTGGTAATAATTATTTCCATTTTGTAATGGGAAAACAAAACTAAATAATGGATTTAAAAAATATATTATGTGAACAGGAATAATGTATCTGAGAATTAGGTTCATATATGGTGTTAAGGTTTAACTTTCTGCTTTTTTCCCTGACATTTTGGTATTTTGAGTGTGTCAGAGGGATACCTGTTGGGCACAGGCATTTCCTGTCTTTCATCTCTCTCTTTTTTTTAAATTTAATTAATTTGTTTTTTAGTTGAAAGATAATTGCTTTATAGAATTGTGTTAGTTTCTGTCAAGCATCAGCATGAATCAGCCATAGCTGTATATGGTCTTTCCTCTCTGGTTTGTAAATTTTATTCCTTTTTTCTGAAGTGTTGCCTAAATAGTATATGTTTTCCCTTTTATTTTTGGTGTACACACTTGTCAGTGTCAGCTGAAGTTTTAGAATAGTTGAGGCAACATCTTATGGCCAGTTGGCATATATCACTTCGAGACTCTTGAGTTGTGTCTTCGAGACTCTTGAGTTGTGTCTTCTAAGGAGCTACTTTGAGATGCAGTTTTTTCCAGAAACACTGCATCTCTGCTTGTTCAAATGAATATACCTGATTCCACTGTGTCTCATTTTATTACTTCAGTGTATAGTCATTATGCTGACTTTCCAGGTCAATCAGTGGTAAAGAATATACCTGCCAAGCAGGAGATGCGAGTTTGATCCCTGGGTTGGGAATGTCCCCTGGAGAAGGAAAGGCAACCCACTCCGGTCGGGGAAATCCCGTGGACAGAGGAGCCTCCAGTATTCTTGCCTGGGAAAACACCTGCAGTCCACGGGGTTGCAAAGAATCAACATGACTTAGTGACTAAACAACAGCAATTGTCGTTACCCATATTCTGTACTTTTTTCTTTTTCCTGATGCATAATATATAGAAATCTGCACAGACCATACACTTTTACAAACTCAATGCAGCTGGAAAAATCATCTTTTTAAAGAATTGAACAATGTTTGTGAGAAAAGTAAACTTACGTGAATCTGCTGTGTGTGAAGGAAAATGTGACCTTTAAGCTTTTTCCTTTTCCTTTCATATTAACTTACTTCCTGTTATCTAATGTAAAGTTGTTCTTGTCTTATATAATATTGTGCATATAATGCTGCTGCAATTTTGAAGCAGAAATCATTGACCTGAGAAATACGTTCTAACTGTGCTTTTGGAGTGAGTTTTGAAGAAAGTATAGTAAAGGACGGAGTTGCTCATATCTATTAGGTACTGTTAAGAAAAATTATCTAAAATTTGGAAATCAAAAGAACGTACAGCATGCTCATGGGATGCCTTGTTGAGGGTATTGTTTAACAGGCATACCCCAGGGATATTCTAATTCTTCTGTTCTACCTCCTATTTACTATTTGATTAGAACTCTGAACTGGGACGTTACCTTATAGATTTTTGTCCAGTGGAAAGATATCCCCAAAGGTTATGGTTTTATTGCCCTGTAGATCACTAACCATTTTTTTTTTTTAATATAACCTACCCATCTCATTCTAGAACTAAAAAAAAAAAGTTTTCTGATGGACTACATAAACCTGTTCAACTAGCCCTGCCACCTTACAGGTTCCCTCATTAGTTAGTGCATAAAATTTTTGGACACATGTTTAATTTATATTTAAAGAATCTTTTTTTTTTTTTTTAACCTTTTTGAAAATCATCACTTGGTACTACTACTATAGCATTTCTGTCCCATCCCTTCACACTCTACCTAGGAAATTACTTTCTAGGGCATGCAGTTTCCTAACTTAGCCCGTAGAAGTAGTGATCCTCATTTCTGTTGTGTTTTTTCAGAGAACGTTTATAATGTAAAACTAGTTTTAATGCCCTAAATGTCCTAATAATTGCTTTTCTTTTCTTCTTTTTTCCTAGGCTTAAGCACATAAAGGATTCACTGTGAAGAAAACAGCATTTTTGAGATAAGTCAGAGGAAAACCCAGTACAGAACACACCCTCCTATGTGTGTACTGCATTGTACTGCTTCTTAAAACTTTGCCTAGTGATGAAGCCACCATTATGTCCTCAGTCAGTGAAGTGAATGTTGATATCAAAGATTTCCTAATGAGCATTAATTTGGAGCAGTACCTCTTAAATTTCCAAGAATTTGGTTTTAATAATGTGAGGGACTGTGCAGAAATAAATGACAGTGTGCTCCTCAAAGTTGGAATATCACCTACAGGGCACCGGAGGAGGATACTTAAACAGTTACAGATAATCCTGTCAAAAATGCAAGATATCCCAATATATGCAAATATTCACAAAACGAAGCACGATGAGACATCAAAGGATCACCAGGCTCCATCTTCTGCTCAGAATACCTCCTTAGAATTTTCAGATTCACACAGTGTTCAGATACCTAGCCGGATACAGTTGGAGACTGTTACAAAAAATGTTGGAGAAAATGAGGTTTGTGTGGAAAATAGCCAGTCTCTTAAATCAGATGATAAGCTGACTCTTCCTACACACAACTTTCCCATTCCGGAAGACGAACCACACTCGAATTCAGGTTCTTTTCAAGATTCTTTACTTGGTAATGAAATTACCGACGTAGAATCTTTGATAACAGAGAAGACTGTGGGCTGTACAACTGAAGAAGAACAAACAGGAAGCATTGATTTGATTTCAGAAAATGTAGGCAAGCCTCCTAATGCAGACCTTGAATTCCTTTCCTCCCATGACTCTTCAGTATCAGAAGCAAATTCTGGAAATGGAACTAACCTTTTATTAGAAAGCTCACCACCGTCCCCATTCTTTCAGTTTCAAGGAGAAATGGTTGTAAATGATTTGTATGTGCCATCATCACCAGTCCTAACAGCTATGAGAAGTCGTAGCAAGTTGGTTTCAAGACCATCTCGATCTTTTCTGCTAAGACATCGGCCGGTACCAGAGATTCCAGGATCAATGAAGGGACTTTCAGGGAGGTAGGAATTTTTATGATAGGCTGTGTATATTCAGTTTGGGGGAATGTAGTTCTGACAATTTTCTTTTCTGTTTTCCTTTCTAAATTTGACATTTTAGTTTACCTGTTCAACCAACCTTTTCTTTCTTCTAAAACTTTTTCATCATGTCGTTTCTCTTGTATACCACTACCCAGAATCTGTTTTCAACTTGTAACTGCCTGGGACTCTCTAACTGTTTCCTATTTAATTGGTGGAATTCCTGTCCACTAATTCTACCTGGATATTCCATCCCATATCTAGTATATGGAACCTTCCACCATATCTAGTATTATCTTCTTCCATGAGTGCACTTACATTTGAATTGTTGACTGTCTCCCCTAGGAGACACTAGGTTATGTGTTTCTTGGAGGAGGACCATGTTTCTATGATTGTATCTCTACTCCTTGACACAGTGACTGGCACCAGTGAATCATTCAACATGCATCTAGTGAGTACCTACTTGATACTGAACATGGTACTAGGAGCAGAGGAAGTAGAGAGGGATAAAGGGGCTTGAAGTGTAGCACAGAAGACATGTAAATAGTAGTAGCATAATAGTGTGAGACCAAATGAGCTGGAGACTGGAACTCTAAAGAGGGGTCCTAACGACTTGTTGGATCTTTGGTACCCTATGGTAACTGTAGAGTCAGAGAGGAGCTGACTTACTGCAGAGACTGCTTTCAACTGTTTCTCAAAATTACACCTAAGATGTGGTTTCCTCCAGGGCTGTGGTGAGATTTTTCTTTTTCCTATTCACTAAAATCTAACACTTGTCTCTGCTAGGATCATGAGGTTAAGTTCAACCCGTACTGCTGTGGCGCCAAATGCAATTACAAATTCCTGTGCAGGGTCTAGACTGTGTATTTCTGCAAGATTCTCTTTCCCCTGCTTGTATCCCCATGTAGCCATTCTGTCCCTGGTGCTGGAACTTGGTTGTATTTATAAGAGAAAATATGGAAATTTAGTATATGCAAGAGAGAACATGGCAGTTTACAAGACCATGTTAAGTGTCTTCCAGTAGTGTGTAAACTCCTTGAGGGCAGAGGCCCTAGTTGCTTTGTTTTTATCTTGGCATCCCTGGTGCCAGTGGCAGTATTGAGTATTTACTGGGAAATCAGCTGGCAGTGTCATTTATTGAACACCTGGAATCTGGTTTGGTTTATAATTTTCCATAAAATTATAAACTAATTCTCACATGGGCCCTTGAAATAGGTATTATTCACCCATTTTCTTATGAGGTAACTGTGCCTTAGGTTAATTTTTCTAGGATTACATTGGCTATGAACTGGGATTTCATTCCAGTTCGTTTGATTCTATAGCACACTTTTTAACCACTCATTTAGTAGATGTCCTTAAAAGTGCTGATGGTGTATATAAGAAATGGAGTATTTCTTAGGAATGTAGAAAGTCACCAGTTTTTGTATACCATTGTAGCTTTAGCATATTTTGCTGATTTTCGACATTTAAATGAGAGGGGTCTGCTGTGTCTTTGCGGGAATGGAATCCTTTTGGAAGCCATAAGGATAACTTCAGATAAGAAACACTGGGCTCAGGTTTTACTTAAGCTGTGTTATTTTTATACATTTTTGAGACTCTTTTGATGTTCATTTAGTTCTAAGTGTAAGCTTTGTATCATGTGAAAGGCTAGTTATTCACATCGTGATTCTTGAGTCTTTGAAAATGAGAATTGAAATAATGGTACAGTTAGTACTAAGCAGCTTAGCAGGCAGAGAAGGCGATGGCACCCTACTCCAGTACTCTTGCCTGGCAAATCCCATGGATGAAGGAGCCTGGTAGGCTGCAGTCCACGGGGTTGCTAAGAGTCGGAGACGACTGAGCGACTTCACTTTTACTTTTCACTTTCATGTACTGGAGAAGGAAATGGCAACCCACTCCAGTGTTCTTGCCTGGAGAATCCCAGGGACGGCGGAGCCTGGTGCATCTATGGGATCACACAGAGTTGGACACGACTGAAGTGATGCAGCAGCAGCAGCAGCAGCAGCTTAGCAGGAGCTGATTAAGACAGTAAATGGTATCTATGGACTTCTGGTGATCAAATTATAAAACGAGAAAATAAATTATTTTCAGACCAGTGTTTTTCTTGGTGGTCCTTGCCTGAATTGCAAATAGTAATTGCAAGATTCTGCAGTATTATAAATGAAACTGTAGCGTATATAATCCAAGATTTTTCTCTCTAGTCAAATAACATCTAAATGATATTTAGTATATTCCTTGATGTAGCATAGAATATAATTCTTTGTGGCCAGTGATTTTAACCCAATTTCTTTACTCACTAAACATTTTGTATAATTGCTGAAAGGAACATGATTCTGACTATGTGTTCCTGATGTGAGGTGCTTTGTTTCTATCTCCCTGGACAAGTTCCCCCAACCTCTACCCTTTGCCAAGTTATCTGATGCAGTTGATGGGTTCCATTTGTCCTTGCATTGGGCTCCTTCCTTGAATTCCTGTCTGGGAAGGCTGAGTTGGGTGGGGCTATGCTGGTGGCTCAGACGGTAAAGCGTCTGCCTACAGTGAGGGAGACCTGGATTTGATCCCTGGGTCAGGAAGATCCTCTGGAGAAGGAAATGGAAATCCACTCCAGTACTCTTGCCTAGAAAATCCCATGGACGAAGGAGCGTAGTAGGCTACAGTCCATGGGGTCGCAATGAGTCAGACATGACTGAGCGACTCCACTTCACTTCACATGCTGGACACTGGACCTCAGGATCTCTTTGTAAGTCCTGTCTCTTGGGGGCTAGGTCAGAACTATCCTTGAAGAGCCAGTTTCCTTCCTTATCAGCTCACCAGTAGGTCTCCCATAGAGGTCTGTAAGTAGAAAGCAAGCCCCATCAGCTGCCCTTCCCTGTGAGTCATAGGTGTGTCTTGTGAGTCTTAATGATCCTTCCAGGAGGATCCTCCTTAGTACTCAAAGCAGGAAGGATTCAGGTATCTTGCGCTACGAAGAGGTACATTTCTTATCCTCCTCCCTAGTTTAATGATTTTCATACATATTTCATGCAACTATTTTATCCTTGGCACAAGTCACAAAGTCCTGTCTTTTAGGTGTCATGCCTTTGAATATTTTGGGGAAGGAACAGTGAAGAAGCAGAGGTATGCAAGGTTGCACTGTAGTTGGAGTACATCTTTTGTAACATAAGACTGAGGACCTATGTTAACTGTTGAAGGGCATTTTTCAAAAGTATGTGTTCTAAACCTGAAGTCACCACCCTTCTGTGAACTTTTATTAAAAGTAAAAAGCATAGATACTTTTCTCTGGATGTACATAGACATGATGATACAGACATTAAAAATGAATCTGCTATTTTAGACTTTAATGGTGAAACATATATGAACAAAAGCATACAGACAAATAAGCAAGTGTTCGCTACGTTGAATTAGAAAAATACTGAAATTCATCCCATCCTCATGTTCAAGAAAACCTTTATAGTTCATGTAAGTAGCAAAAAAAAAAAAAAAGCTTAGCATTGTAAAATTCAGATTTTTTCCTTTAAAATGGCTTTTTACAAATTCTATGAAAATGAGTTGATTATTTCAGTATTTGCAAAATTTGGACTTGAATGTCTATCAATAACAATGAATCAAAGTTTTAAAACCTATTTTTAATCAGAGGACACTTGCTTTACAATGTGTTGGTTTCTGCCATATAGCAACATGAATCAGCCATAGATATACATATGTTCCCTTCCTCTTGAACCTCCCTCCCACGCCATCCCACCCCTCTGGATTGTCACAGAACATTGGGTTGAGCTCCCTGAGTCATACAGCAAATTCCCACTGGCTATCTATTTTACATATGGTAATGTGTATGTTTCAGTACTACTCTGTCCATTCATCCCACATTCTCCTTCCCCTGCTGTGTCCATAAGTCTGTTCTGTCTGGATCTCTATTGCTGCCCAACAAATAGATTCATCAGTACCATTTTCTAGATAATGAATCAAAATTAATAGTTAATCGCTTGACTTACTGTTAGAGTATAAATGTATCTATCTGTGTGATACTTGCTCAAGTGAAGAGACATTTGTACTCTTTATTCATAATTTTGAAAGCCCTGCTTTGTTTGAAAAAAAAAATTTTTTGAACTGTAGCTTCTGCTAGTTGAAGAAAGTTTTACAATAATGATGTAGGCTTTTGTGTTGTAATCCTTCTGTAATATTTATTCTTATCCTAAGGACTGTTTTGGAATTTTGTAAATTGAGACTCAATTATTTGTTCATTATACATTTCATATTCTTCATCTGAGCTGTAGTTAATGCACCCTCGTGTTCTCTGAATTCAGATTTGTGTGATTTAGTTAGACATTCAGTTCAGTTCAGTTTAGTCGCTCAGTCATGTCTGACTCTTTGTGACCCCATGAATCGCAGCACACCAGGCCTCCCTGTCCATCACCAACTCCCGGAGTTTACCCAAACTCATGTCCATCGAGTCAGTGATGCCATCCAGCCATCTCATCCTCTGTCATCCCCTTCTCTTCCTGCCCCCAATCCCTCCCAGCATCAGGGTCTTTTCCAATGAGTCAACTCTTCACATGAGGTGGCTAAAGTACTGGAGTTTCAGCTTTAGCATCAGTCCTTCCAATGAACACCCAGGACTGATCTTCTTTAGGACTGGTTGGATCTTCTTGCAGTCCAAGGGACTCTCAGGAGTCTTCTCCAACACCACAGTTCAAAAGCATCAGTTCTTTAGCGCTCAGCTTTTGTCACAGTCCAACTTACACATCCATGCATGACCACTGGAAAAACCATAGCCTTGACTAGACAGATCTTTGCTGCTGCTGCTGCTGCTGCTAAGTTGCTTCAGTCATGTCCGACTCTGTGTGACCCCATAGATGGCAGCCCACCAGGCTCCCCCTTCCCTGGGATTTTCCCGGCAAGAACACTGGAGTGGGTTGCCATTTCTTTCTCCAATGCATGAAAGTTAAAAGTGAAAGTGAAGTAGCTCAGTCGTGTCCGACTCTTCGCGACCCCATGGACTGCAGCCTACCAGCCTCCTCTGTCCATAGGATTTTCCAGGCAAGAGTACTGGAGTGGGGTGCCATCACTAGATCTTCATGTAACCTCAAAACAGCTTTCCCCTTCTGCTAATGATTCCAGTGTTTTTCTTTTGAATTTAATTGTGTGATGACCTATAGCTACTCTGTTGTAGTTAGTATGTTATGAATTGTAAGAATTGTATTTTTTAAAACAAACATTCTGTGTAATAATATGGTTCATCTGGGGTGTGTCATTGATTTTTTTTTTTTTTGGTGTTGGTGTCATGCCCACGTAATGGGTAAGTGTAGATTATAAAGAGAGATCTTTAACATTAATTAGCATTTATGCCACTGCTTTTCTTGGCAATTTTAGTGATTTAAAAATATGATAACAAATAACATCTGTAGGTAGTTGAAGATTCACTTTGATAGTTATTTCTTTGAAACTTGGTTTACATAATGTTATTTTAAAAGTTGTTAACATCCATGCATGTATTTTACTGCATGCATGCATGCAGTATCTGCTATATAGTATTTTACTAAATGAAAAAAAAAACAATTTATTCTGCTACTACGTTGTTGACACTTTTTTACTCTTTTAAACGAAGAGTGTTCATACTTTTAAGGACTTTAAGAAACAGTAGTTCATATTATCAGTTTACCAGGAAGACCAACTGTTCTTTTCTCTAATAAAACAGTTGTCTCGTTCTAGCTGAGTGTTTGTGTTGTGTAAGGCATACCTTATGCTCTTTAAAAGCATCATCTCATTAACCCTTATGATATTCCTAGGCAGCAGGTCTTGTTTTTATTCCCCTTTAGTAAATGAGGAAATTGGACTCAGGCCTGTTGAATAACTTGACCAAGATCACCAAAGCATAGTAACAAAACAGGATGGTAACTACTGCTTTTCTTAATGGGTTTTTAATTTTTGCAAATCACTGATGCTTTATATTTCAAATTTAATAGCAATCTGCAGTTTCTAGGAAAATTGATGGGAGAATAATAGAGCAGAAAGGAAAGAGCATGGGCTTTGCACTCAGGATGGAATTCACCTTGAATGCTGGTTTTTGCCTTCTATTAGCTATGCCACTTGGGGCAGAGAATCCCCTTTCCTTATTGGTAGGATTAGGACACCAAGTTCTACCTCATAAGCCTATTAAGGAGATGAAATATGAGATGTAGATACATAAACTCCTAACAAAATGCTCTGGGCATAATAGATATTAGAATATAAAATAGCTTGAGATAATTTATTTATAGATAGATGAGAATAAATGGATAATCACCAGTTTTAAGAACAGCTTGTGTTCTGTGTTGAGCTAATTTTCATCTTCAGTAGATCAAATGAACTTGGTTGATAGATTTGGTAATTGCTTGCAGGTGGATACTGAATTGCAAAATCAATACAAATCATTGCATACTTTTTTCTTTATATTTATAAAATTTAAGCCAACAAAATATGCTTTAAAATACCACTAATGGATGTACTTAAAAGATTTCAAAATCTTTTTTTAATTAATTTGCATTTTTTTTTCCAGTAAGTTAAAGTTAAGTTTTTTTATTAAGCATGATGGTTTTGAATAGGTCTTATAGAGCTACGCTGCCTGAGTTTGAATCCCAGGTTTGTTACTTAAGAGCTGTGTGACTTTTGAAAAGTAACTGCTTTGTTTGCCAATTTTCTTCTTAAAAAGTGCAGATAATGATAGTTCTTACTTCTTTGGGTGTTTGTGACTAAGTGCACAGACATACACGTTGTGAGTGTGTGTGTGTATTTATAAAATTTTGAGACCTGTGTCTGATACATAGTAAGTGCTTAATAAGAATTAGTGGTATTTATTATTAGCAGAAGTTATCAAAAGATGTAGAAAATTTGAGTGCTGTTCTAATCAGGGGTTCAAATTATTATGTGTATTTGTGTCAGTGACATACAAGTTCGACGAAATGATAATAGCCATATCACAGTGTCAAGAATCTGGAGATAATGAACAAATAAAGGATGAATTATTTTGCAACACTTAGATAAATTTGTATGCCCTCTCCTGTCACAGACAGCTTCTATCCTCACTTTAAATAATGATTATTACACTCATACTTTAAAAAAATATTGTACCTCTTAAGTATATCCCAAACAATATGCTACAGTTTTTACTGTCTTGTGGACTTAAAAATGCAATCAGATAGTAACTCTTCTTACTAAGCTCATTTTACTTAACTTTTAAACTTCTCTATTTTGATACATAGAGTTACAGACTATTTTCATTGCTGTATAATAATTCATTGTATGGCTATACCATTCCTATGCTCAACATAGTCTAATATTTTACATATAAACAATATACTTATATGTGTAAGTTTATAACTAACTTACACAATAAAATAGACTGATGCTAAATATATATGTTGATGAATTTTGACAAGTATGAATACCTATGTGAACACTATCACAATAAGAATAGAGACCTTTTCTGTCATTCCTCAAAAATCACCTGTGCACATAGGTAGTAAATTATTCTATCACCTGCATTGGACAACCACTGATTTAACTGTAAATTAGTTTTTCCTGTTCTAGGATTTCATACAAATGATGTCATACAGCAAATAACATTGTGTTTGATATCTTTTATTCAACCTGATGTTTTTGAGATGCATCCTCGTGGCTCTATGTCAGTTTGTTGTTGTGGCAGTTGAATGTTGTTCTTTTGTGTGATTCTTCCACAATTTCTTTTAACTTTTGCATGTTGACATGTACTTGAGTGGTTTTTCTTGGGGCACATCCTACATGCATGTCTATTGAATACATACCTAAGAGTAGATTTACTGTCGTAGGATATTGCTTATGTCCCATTTTGGAAGGTAATCAAAGTGGTTCTCACCATTGAATGGTTATGCTCACTTACTTTAACACTAGCAGTGTGTGTGTATTCCTTTTGTCTCATACCCTCAACAGCATTTTGTTATTTAAAAAATTTTAGCTGTACAGGTGAGTGGGTAGTGATATTTCATTGTGATTTTAATTTGTATTTTTCTGATGACCAGTGAAATTGAGGATCTTTTAATGCATTTATTGGCCATTGGCCAGTTTCTGTCCTCTTTTATGTGGTGCCTTTTGAAGTCATTTACCCATTTTAGGGAAAGGGAGTTGTTTTGAATTGCTAGCCTTCTTTCACTCAGCATGATGATCCTGAGATTTATTCATAGTATGTGTAGTAGTAATTAATGTGAACATAACTAGTGAGTGCCCACGTCCTTACCTTACTTCTAGTCTTAGGGAAAATGTTCAGTCTTTAATCACTGAGTACAATTATTATTATTATTTTAATAAATGCCCTTTATTAGGTTGAGGAAGTTTTCTTTCTTTCCAGTTCCTAGTTTGCTGAGAGTTTTAGTGATGGATAGATGTTGAATTTGGCAGTTGGTTTTTCTGACTCTATTGCCATGAGAATGTGATTTTTCTCCTTTATCTTCTTCTTTGCTGAATTATGTTCATTTTTTCCTGTCAAATCAGTTTTGCTTTCTTGGGATAAATTTCACCTGGTCATAATATATTATCTTTTCTATGTATTGTTGGATTTTATTTGCTAGTAGTTAATGATTTTTTGCATGTTAAGTTCATGAGGAATATTTGTCTAACATCTGTTTTGGTTTTGACTGGTTATGTATCAGTAATACTGGCCTTACAAAATGATTAGGAAGTCATTCTTCCTCTTTTTTCTGAAAATGTTTGTGTAGACTTCGTGTTATTCCTTCCTTAAACGTTTGGTGGAACTTAGCAGTGAAGTATTTGGGCCCGGAGCTTTTTGTGCGTAGGTGATTAATTGTGAAATTCAGTTTTCCTAATAGATGCAGGGATATTAAGAAATTTTATTCTTGTGTGCTATTTGATCATTTGTGTCTCTAGAAATTTTTCCGTGTCATCTAAGTTATTGAATTTATTGACAAAGCTTTTCTTAATAATCTGTAGTTATCCCTCTTATGTTTGTAGAACTTGTAGTAATGTGTTCTCTTTTACTCCTGTGACTGATAACTTGTCTCCTTTGTATCGCACTCGTGTTTTCCTTCCCCAAGGTGTATCAATTTTACTGGTCTTTTCAAAGAACCAGCTTTTGATTACAGTGATTTTTAAATTTTTGTCTATAGCCTATTTCATTACTGATATATATATATATATATCCTTTCTTGCAGTTATTTGGGCATATATATATTTAAGAGAAGTTGAGGACACTGTCCTGATTCTTACATTTAACTGGGAAAATAGAACTCTTTCATATAGTAGTAGGTATTATCCTATTTCCACAGTGTTTTCCTCTGTCATTGCTGTTATATTGTGTTCTATTTAATTACCCGTAGTATCTCTTTCTCAAGGCTGTAAGATCTTTGAGAAAAGGTCTTACATATTTTCATTTATACTCTTAGAACTAGACAGATTTTTGATTAAGTATTGTGAAGCTAAGACAAAAATGTCATAAATACTTCAGCAAATATGTTGACTTACTTTTGTGAATTATAAAAAGTGAAAAGCAAATACTTGTAAAATCCATTAAAATCACTTTCTTTAAGGCTATTTAGAAAAATACATTTATGGAATCTGGCCATCATATTTTAGTAAAATCAAACTTACTTTTTAATATTGTTTTTTCTACCGAAGAGAATATATGTGCCTACAATTAATCCTTCACTCAAGATAGTTACATCTGGTTTACATATGTGTTTTAATGGCTCTATTTTTCCCTTTGCTTTAAGCTATTTCCGTGAGAGAAGAAATGTTGCTACCTCAACTGGAAAATCTGTGACACAGCAAAGTGAGTCTCCTATTTTAGTCTTTAGATTAGTTAGTACTCATTTGATAGTCTTACATGTGTTAAAATCATGATCAAGAAGGCAATCCACCTGTGGAATAGGGAGTTGTGGGAATAACTGTCTACCAGGGTTCATAGTACTCCAGACACTTTTAAAAGTGAATGAATGAAAAACAGTAATACACACGCAGACTCCGGGAAATTTGCACATGTTAATGTAAGATTTTTTTCTACAATCTTCGTTTATCATTAACCACAGTCAAAGGCATTTAACTAAGTTACGTGGTTTCTGAGTCTGAACTACAGGGTGTATATTTATGGAAAGTAATTTTTGCCTTGGTAACAAGGAAGGGTTGACATTCGTTGCTCTGGTCAACTGCTCACTGACAGAGGCTTTTCTTTCTTCTTTTTGAAAATTCTGCTTATGCAAGTTCAGGAACATTCTTCTCAATGATAAGTTAGCAAGCACTTGGCTAGTGAGCCTTTAAAAGAGTTTGCAACAGCAGAAAATGCAAGTGTTAAGAATTCTTTATTGTAGATCTGTGTAATTCAGGGATAGTGGAAATTCTCTTGAAATAATTTATTTCCAGGTGTGCTAGCAGTTATGGTGTTAGAGGGATCATATTAAGTAGATTCTGGCATTTTGAATGCTATTAACATCTAGCTGTCAGTGAACTTTTAATGATCATTTGTGGAAAATTACAGTAAAGATTAATTTTCTGCCATTATTTAGAAATTAACATTATACATTTATTGTGACAATTTTCATTGTATGGGGAAATGTGTTTAGTTATATTAATGTGGATCTTTGAGGTTAGCAAGGACAAATATGATACATCACACTTGTGATATGTCTTAGTTGTGAAGTAAGGGATGTATTCAGAAAGAAAACCACAGTTAGAGTTGATTTGGAGGTAAGAATTATGAGCATAATTTGGACTCTCAGGATAAAGCTAAAATTATGCTATTGTTATGAAATAATTAAATACATGCTTTTGTAAAAAAAAAAAAATTCTCATTATTCTCATCTTTCCATCTCATTCTGTCATTCCCCCAAAAGATACAAATGAGGAGAATTCATCTTCCATTTTACCTTATGGAGAGACCTTTCTCTTCCAGAGACTAGAAAATTCCAAGGTTAGTCCCATACATTTTAATTTTTTTCCATATTCAGTTCTTTGCTTTTCTGCCTTTACATGCCTCTTCATTTTCCTGTAAGCTGTTTGAAGAATGTGTTGTATGGAAGAAAAATTTCTAGTGAGTAAATTTCTGTTCAGTAAAATCATGGTAAATTGATATCTTAAAATATATATCACAAAAACACATTTTAGTTTGTTTTTAGGGATACAGATCAATGAGTTTTCAAAATTTACCACAAGCTAGTTTAAAAAAAAGAGAAAAGAAAAACCGCATTCAAAAGTAAAGCAAACTGACAAAAGCCCTTGATTTTACTTTTCCTTATACCCAAATACAGACAGACTTCTATTTCCTCTCCAGAACTTTTGCTCTTTTGGTATTTTATTTTTTGGTCAAGATTAAGTTGGAAGACAAAAAATAAGTGGGGAAGTAAATCAGTTTTTAGCATCTTATGTTCTTAGTTGAAAATATGTACTAATGATTTAAATAAAATACTGAAAAGGAATCAAAAGACTATGTTTACTTTTGTCTNCTCTTTTGGTATTTTATTTTTTGGTCAAGATTAAGTTGGAAGACAAAAAATAAGTGGGGAAGTAAATCAGTTTTTAGCATCTTATGTTCTTAGTTGAAAATATGTACTAATGATTTAAATAAAATACTGAAAAGGAATCAAAAGACTATGTTTACTTTTGTCTCGCTAATTAAGATGTTTTTGTTGAAAATTGAGCTAAACAATAGACATTTGCTTAATAAAACTAAACCCACATGCTGTGGATCTTTGTAGAATACTGTGACCCTGAAAAAAAATATATTCTTTTTTATAGAAGAGATCTATAAAGAATGAATTTTGGACCCAGGAAGAAACACTCAAAGGGGAAACAACTACTGAAAGAAACTCATTTTTTGTCAAATCAAGGTATGAGGACATGATTGATAATGATTAATTCTTTTGAATAGAATTTTATATACGATTCGTTGTTCAACTCTTATTTATAAGAAAATAATTTATATTGGAAATTTCAAATCCTTTATTTTGATAGCAGCATTCATTTTAATAATTTAGAGTCTGTAAATTGATTCTATAATCTGTAGCACATTATTTTTGTCTTTTCATAATTGAAACCATTTTCCCCTTTTTAGAGTGGCAAATATGTGGTAACTATGTTTGCACTTTAAAGACAGGAAGTTATCTCAGTGTGAAGAAGAAAGGGGCAATGCCAAAAATGTCACTATGTGAGGTACAGAATTTTTACAGATGTAATGTAAGAGTTCAGCAGTGATAAGCAGCTTGAAAATTATCCAGTTATTTATATCATTATCCAGTTATTTGGATCAACATGAGGTTAAACAGAGTATGTAAGGCACCAACTTAAATTTTATTTTTCCTCTGTTTTATTAGCACTTGCTATAGTGCATCATTACCTAACATTTGTCTTCTAGTTTATGCTTTATTCTCAAAGGCTGACACTGTTGAGGGTTTCCTTAAATTGGAATAAATAATTGAGTATCTTCAGTAAGCATTTGAACCTGTTACAGTGCAGATTATGGAAGGAGCCAAGTTAATCCTTCTTTAAGGAAGCAGTGGTGGCTCAGCATTAAAAAATCCACCTGCCAATGCAGGAGACACAGGAGAAGCAGGTTCAATCCCTGGGTCAGGAAGATCCCCTGGAGGAGGGCATGGCAGCCCACTCCAGTATTCCTGCCTGGAGAACCCCCATGGATTCTCCCGTGGACAGAGGAACCTGGTCGG
This sequence comes from Oreotragus oreotragus, assembly GCA_006410675.1. Lineage (NCBI taxonomy): Eukaryota > Metazoa > Chordata > Mammalia > Artiodactyla > Bovidae > Oreotragus > Oreotragus oreotragus. The sequence continues at coordinate 597,043 of SJYX01006257.1, read as the reverse complement.
CTACAGTCCATATGGTCGCAAAGGGCTGGACATGATTGAAGTGACTGAGCACTCAAACGCACGCACAAGGGAGCAGTGGATTTAGAACTCCACATCCAGAAGGATGTAATTTGACCCCTCAGCCTATCTGTTTCATTGATTAGCAAAAACTTCTTTGTACTGAGTTTTGTTATACATAAATGGCTGAGTGAGTCTGTTTTTTCTTATATCTGTAGGAAAATAATCACCAATTGTCTAATCTCGTAAGTATTACACATTACACCGCTTTTACCTTCGGATATCCTGGACCTTTCTTATTTTTCATTAGCTACTTTCTAAGTCTAGTTTTTCCTCATCTAGGTTTTTTCCTTAATCTTGCAAAATAATACTAAAGATTTCACTTTGTTTTATTACATGATAATGGAGCAGAGGGTCTTTGGAGTCCTTTTGTGGAGAGCAGAGAAAGGACAACAAGTGGAAATAAGATCTCCAGTGCCTCTCTCCACGATGTGGTTCACGATCTTGCCTGTTAAGTGGCTGATCACGTACTGGTGGTGGTGAAGTTTAAATTGTGATGCAGAGAACACGGCAGTCTCTACCCTTAGTACTTACACTCAACCCCCAAAATAAACAGATCAGATTAAATGATACATAAAAGAAAAAGACACCGCTTCTTGTAGTATATTAATACGTATTGAAATATGTCTTAGGATAATGAGAGAGTTCTGTTTTTCTCAAAGAGTTTTAAAGATTATCCAGATNTGGGGGGTGTCAGGAAGAGGGGCGGAGAAAGGTTGCCCTGGAAACGGATTCGATGCCCAGCGGGAGTTAAGACAGCGGAAGGATACTTTGGGAGGTTCGAACCCCCTCCCTGGGCGGAGCTAGGCCCCTCTACCAAGCTGGGAAGGTGGGGGGCCCAGCAAGGAGGCGTGGCTCACCTGGCATCCTGCGGAAAAGAAAGTGGACGAGTCTCCGCTTCTCTGGACTCACTGTCCGACAGCCCAGGCTAGAGGATATCGGAGACCCACCCAGCTCGGATTGGGAGTGTGTGGGTGCCTGTTCTAGGGCATCCCACGGCATGCATTGCGTGGGAGGATGTCCAGGAGCCCAAGTAACTCCAACGCTGCCATGCAAAGGAAGAGCAGCTGGCTTTATTTACAGTATGAACGGACCTGGACTCAATGCCATGAAGTAGGGGATTGTTCCCATTTTACAGATAGAGTTCAAGGCTCAAGAAATTTAAGACTCTTGCTCAGCTGGTGTGAGGCAGAGGCAGAATTCTGGCTCTAAAACCATTATTTCCCACTTGTTGATTTGCAGATAAGTGGTGGAAGCTGTCTAGAGAGATTTAGGCACTGAAGTCGCTTGCTTCAGATTTGACCCGGGCCCACCTGATTGCCTCAGTGGGCAGGCACCTCATTCCTGAGAAGGACTCATGGAGGTGCTATCACTTTGGTGGATGGGGGCAGCTGAGGGGCTGTGGCAGCCTACTCTAAAGTGCTACCATACACTGAAAGAGCTTCCTACAGCCAGTCAGAAGCAAGTGTAACTGCTTTACGTACGTTGCCTCAATCTTAACACCATGAAGTAGGCAGCTGTTACTCTCACCACTTTACAGATGAGAAAATTGAGGCTCAGGAGTTGACGCGTGGTTGCGATCACACAGAATCTACTTTCTTCACTTGGCTTCCTGGACGCCACTCGTCTCTTTCGTGGGCTTCTCCTCTTTCCTGGTTGTTGAAGGCCCCAGCCCATAGTCCACGATGCTCTTCTGTGTACACTCCCTAGGGGTGGTTTATAATATATGCATCCTGATGACTGCAAAATTTTCTATCTCCAGCCCTGACCAACCAACTCATATTCAACTGCCTCTCCTACTGGCATCTCAAACTCCACACATTCTGTCCCCAACAACCTACTCCCTACACGCCACTCCAGTCTTACTCACCTCAGAGAATGGCGTTCTCCATCGTTCATCTCACTGTTGTTCATCCATTTCCCCAAGCCCCAAACCTAAAAGGTGTCCTTGATGTGCTTTTCTTATTCTTAAAGGCCATTTCCAGACCCTCAGCAAGTCTTGTCAGGGCTACCTTCAAATTATCAGAATCAACCACTTGCTAGCTAACTCTGCTGTAACCATCCTAGACCAAGCCACCTTCATGGTAGCCTGGATTATAAAATAGACTCCTAATTGGTCACCCTGCTTCTACCTTCACCATGCCTCCTCCCCAGTCTAGCCTCTAAGCATGTAGGGAGATCACTGTAGTCCTAAATCAATTCATGCCATTTTATTTAGAAAAAGGGCTTCCCAGGTGGTTCAGTGGTTAAAAAAAAAAAAAAAAAAACTGCCTGTTAATCCAGAAGAGGCAGGAGACGTGGGTGCAGTCCTTGGGTCAGGAAGATTCTCTGTAAGAGGAAATGGCAACCCACTCCAGTATGCTTGCCTGGAGAATCCCATGGACAGAGGAGGCTGGTGGGCTGCAGTCCATAGGGTCGCAAAGAGTCAGACATGTATTTAGAAAAAAATATGTATTTAGAAAAAACTCCACATCTGTAGAAGCCCTGTCCTATCTGATTTGTATCTCTATTCCCCTATCCCTTTCTTCTGCTGTCATCCTGTACCATGCTCTACTTGCTTTAGCCACACTAACCTAACTGCTGCTATTCCTTGAACTTACCCTGTTTCTTCCTGCCTCAGGATGTTTGTATTTGCTATTCAGTTAGGCTGAAACACCTATGAAATGCCTCCTGTGCTTAGTCAGTCAGTCGTGTCCACCTCTTTTTGACTCCTTGGACTGCTGCCTGCCAGGCTACTCTGTCCATGGGATTTTCCAGGCAAGGATACCGGAGTGGGTTGCCATTTACTTCTCCAGGGGATCTTCCCAACTAAGGGATCGAACCTGTATCTCCTACATCTCCTGCATTGGCAGGTGGATTCTTTACCACTGATCCACCTGGGAAGCCCAATACTTACCCCTATTTTACATTCAGATCTCTCAAATGTCACCTTATGAGAGAGGGCTTCTCAGACTAACCTATGTAGAATAATTCCCCCCCACCCAAATCTGCTTAACCAGCTTGATTTTTTTCAGAGTAGTTATCACTACCCAAAATTAAACATTTAATTTATTGTTGTCTCTCTCTATCTCATTAGATCAGATGCATGAGTGCAGGAACTTTCTCTCTTGTTTACTACTATATCCTCAGCTCCTAGAACTGGACCACAGACATAGTTGGCACTGAATAGACATTTGTTAAAACACCTAGAATATTTGTTAAATATATTATTTTACATATATGTAAGTATATTTCCCTATAGCTCAGACAATAAAGAATCTGTCTGCAGCACAGGAGACCCAGGTTCAACCCCTGGGTTGGGAAGATCCCCTGGAGAATGTAACAACAACCAACTCCAGTATTCTTGCCTGTAGAATCCCATGGACAGAGGACCCTAGCAGTCTAATAGTGCATTCAGTTGCAAAGAGTCAGACACAACTGCGTGACTAAAACTACTACTAAGTATATTAAATAGTTTGCATATTTTACAAATACTGCTAATGAATGCTTATGACCATCTTGATAATGTGGGAACGGGAGACGGGAGGAACTATTGTATTTCGAACACAGAAGTCAAGAGTTGTTCACCAGGGAACTGGTAAGGATAAAGCTGGCCCCAACTGTCTATGCCTAGAGAAAAATGCCTGGCTACTGAGTGAGGATGGGTCAGAATAGTCCCCTTTCTGAAAAAGGTGAGGAGGGGAAAATGGAGGTATCTCTTTTATATGTCCAGAAAATGACCAAGAGACAGAATCAAGGGGAGGTTAGGGGGTCACAGACCTACCCAGACTCACTCTATGGCCAGAAAGCAGAAAAAGGAACAACACTTGCTTACTGTCCATCTCTTGGGAACATGCAGAGTCCACTGAGGCTTGGCACAGCCTCAACAGCTCCCACATCCCAAGGTACCTAGAACTGGTCAGTTTCTTGCTTCAGAAAGGTCCAGAAAGTCAAAAGCCGCCCAGGACAACATTGCCCAGCTGTCTAAATCTGCAATGGAATTAGAGACAGAAACAGACCCAAGATAACCTTCTTCAGTTCTTTTCACTCTTGACTTTGTCAGATGAAAAACTAATACCATGAAGAGATACCAGGAGGAGGAAGCTGCAGTGCTGATTGGACAAAAGCTGGAATCTGGGTTTGATGTTTGCCCATCCAATGCTGATCTTCCCAGAACCACCCAGCTGACTGCTTCTCCCCCACAGATTGCCTTCAACTGGTTAGTGATATCCTCTGCCCTTTTATAGTACCCGCATTGCACCTGTCATTTTCCTTTTTTTTTCACCCTAGTAGATGAGACGAGCATAGAATAGTGCCTGGCACATGGTAGACAGTTATTTCAGTTACTTATTTCTGTATAACACACCACCTCAAAGGTTAGTATCTTAAAATTAACCATTTCTTTTTCACAGTTTTGTGGGTAAACTAGCAGTTCTGCTTCACGTGGTGTCAGCTGAGGCAGTGGCACAGTTGGAAGTTCCAAAATGGTGTCATTCACAATGGCTGGCAGCTGGCACTGGTTGGGGGCTGGGTCAGAATGGGTCAGGAGTCTTGGTTCTTCATGTGGGCCTCTCCACAAGGGCCTCTCACGTGGCTACTTGGGTTTTCTCACAAACTTGACTTGTGTGTTCCTGGAATGAGCATTTCAAGGACAAGGGAAGAAGATGCACATCCCAGAGGGCCTAGCCTTAAGCATCAGGTCTGTGGGCAATTTCTTTCTCTACTCTCATGTGATGTGTTTATTCTTGGCTAGCTGGTCTTCGTTGCTTCACGCATGCTTTCTTTTGTTGCAGTGAGCAGGGCTACTCTTTATGGAGCTGCGCAGGCTTCTCACTATGGTGGCTTCTCTTGTGAAGCCCAGGTTCTAGGCATGCAGGCTTCAGTAGCTGCCGCTCTGGAACACACGGGTTTCCTTAGTTGTGACACACAGGCTCAGTGTTTGTGGCTCTCGGGCCCAAGAGTGCAGGCTCAGTAGTTGTGGCTCACTGGGCTTTGTTGCTCTGCAGCATGTGGGATCTTTTCCGGCCAGGGATCAAACCTGTGTCCCCTGCACCAGCAGGTGGATTTTTATCCACTGTGCCACCAGGGAAGTCCGTGTGAGCATTTTAGATAAATTACAGCGCAATTCAGATTCAAGGGGAGTAAAAATAGACTCTACCATTTGACGAGAGGAGGGGTAAAGAATTGGCAGCTATCCTTTTTAATCAACTGCAGTTTGCCCAGAGACCACGAATTATTTCAATTCCTCCCCCATGTAAAATACATTAACCTCCCCCACTTCAAATTTTCCAAAGGTTCATCCCATTATAACTTCAGGTTCAAATCCAGAATTGTATCATCTATATTAAGTGTGATTCATCAGGTTCAGGAACATATGAACTATAAAACAAATTATCTTCTTCCTCTTCCTGTTGCTGAATAATTGAGTCCAAAGGCCATTAGGCAGGGATGAACAAGGTAGAAGTCCACATGTCATAGGATAGTCCACATGGACAGTGTGTCAGCTGCTGCTGCTGCTGCTAAATTGCTTCAGTCGTATCCAACTCTGTGCGACCCCATAGATAGCAGCCCACCAGGCTCCCCTGTCCCTGGGATTCTCCAGGCAAGAACACTGGAGTGGGTTGCCATTTCCTTCTCCAATGCATGAAAGAGAAAAGTGAAAGTGAAGTCGCTCAGTCGTGTCCGACTCTTAGCGACCCCATGGACTGGAGCCTACCAGGCTCCTCCATCCATGGAATTTTCCAGGCAAGAGTACTGGAGTGGGGTGCCATTGCCTTCTCCGAGTGTGTGTCAGAGCCCAAGTGAACAAGGAGAAGGAGTAAGGGGAGGGGAGTGGCAGCCCAGCACAGGATATCAAAGCCTAAGCAGAGTAAAGAGGGCACCCATGGAGTATTGGGGGATTTCTGTGAAGTAGGTCAGCCCACTGCAGGGAGCTGGAGTCCCATTGGGGTGAGGAGATTGTCAAATACAGGGAGACTGATTAAAAGTAACTGTATATAGGTAATGAGAGTCACCCAAGTTTCTGACTGCCAGAAAAGGGAGTTAAAAGTACAGACAAGTAAAAAACTGAAAGGAACTCTGATACTTTACTAGAATTGGGGAAATTGCTGTGAATTCATAGTTTCAATACATAGATAATAAAATAAATATAGCTGTGTGTTTATATGTAAATATGAGTGAATACCTGGGAGAAGTCTTGAGGGCAGAAGCTTTCCAAAAGTGTTAGTCGCTCAGTTGTGTCCAACTCTTTGTGACCCCATGAGCTGTAGCCCGCCAGGCTCCTCTGTCCATGGTGTCCCTGGGATTCTCCAGGCAAGAACACTGGAGTGGGTTGCCATTTCCTTCTCCAATGCATGAAAGAGAAAAGTGAAAGTGAAGTCGCTCAGTCGTGTCCGACTCTTAGCGACCCCATGGACTGGAGCCTACCAGGCTCCTCCATCCATGGAATTTTCCAGGCAAGAGTACTGGAGTGGGGTGCCATTGCCTTCTCCGAGTGTGTGTCAGAGCCCAAGTGAACAAGGAGAAGGAGTAAGGGGAGGGGAGTGGCAGCCCAGCACAGGATATCAAAGCCTAAGCAGAGTAAAGAGGGCACCCATGGAGTATTGGGGGATTTCTGTGAAGTAGGTCAGCCCACTGCAGGGAGCTGGAGTCCCATTGGGGTGAGGAGATTGTCAAATACAGGGAGACTGATTAAAAGTAACTGTATATAGGTAATGAGAGTCACCCAAGTTTCTGACTGCCAGAAAAGGGAGTTAAAAGTACAGACAAGTAAAAAACTGAAAGGAACTCTGATACTTTACTAGAATTGGGGAAATTGCTGTGAATTCATAGTTTCAATACATAGATAATAAAATAAATATAGCTGTGTGTTTATATGTAAATATGAGTGAATACCTGGGAGAAGTCTTGAGGGCAGAAGCTTTCCAAAAGTGTTAGTCGCTCAGTTGTGTCCAACTCTTTGTGACCCCGTGAGCTGTAGCCCGCCAGGCTCCTCTGTCCATGGGATTTCTCAAGCAAGAATACTGGAGTTGGTTGCTTTTTCCTTCTCCAGGGGATCTTCCTGACCCAGGGATCGAACCCAGGTCTCCCACATTGCAGGCAGATTCTTTACTGTCTGAGCCACGAGGGAAGCAACCTAGCACCCAAATCTTAGTTTCTAAATGCCATTTTCCAATAAAAGGAACTAGGTATTCTAGGAGGAAAGGCTGTTTTCAGGGATATTACAAGATGAGCCTGGAAAATCTTATGCCAGAAGGTAAAAAAGAACCCAAGCTCCTGATTTAAAACCCCCACCTCGCTGCAGTGTTTCCCTTTGGTTAACCATAAGTTTGTTTTCAATATCTGGAACTCTGTTTCTGTTTTGTGAATAAGTTCATTTATATCATTTTTAATTAGATTTCATGTACGAGTGATATATTTATCTTTTTCTGTCTGACTTACTTCACTTAATATGATAATCTCTAGGTCCATCCATGTTGTTGCAAATGGCATTATTTTGTTCTTTTTTATTGCTGGGTAGTATTGCAGTGTATATATGAACCACATCTTCTTTATCCATTTCTCTGTTGATGGACATTTAGATTGCTTCTAGGTCTTGGCTATTGTAAATAGTGCTGCAGTGAACATTGGGGTGCACGAATCTTTTCAGCTTATGTTTTTCTCAGAGTAAATGCCCAGGAGTGGGGTTGTTGGATCATATGGCAGTTCTACTTTTAGTTTTTTAAGGAACCTCCATACTATTCTCCATAGTGGTTGTACAAGTTTACATCCCCACCAGCAGTATAGGAGGATTCCCCTCTCTCCATATCTTCTCCAGCTTTTTCTGTTTGTAGACTTCTAATGATGGCCTTTGTGACTGGTACGGGGTGATACCTTATTGTAGTTTTGATTTGCATTTCTCTGACAATTAGTCATCTTGAGCATCTTTTCATGTGCTTTTTGGCCATATGTATGTCTTCTTTGGAGAAAAGTCTATTTAGATCTTCTGCTCATTTTTTGATTGGGTTGTTTGTTTTTCTGACATAGTTACATGAGCTGCTTACATATTTTTTGAGATTAATCCCTTGTCAGTTGCTTCGCTTGCAAATATTTTCTCCCATTCTGTGAGTTGTCTGTTCATCTTGTTTATAGTTTCCTTTGCTGTGCAGAAGCTTTTAAGCTTAATTAGGATAAAGAAACTTTAATGATATATTTACATAACTTCAAGGTACCTCTCCTACAAAACACTTGTAATTTTGATGGGAAACATTAGAGAAATCCAAATTATGAAACATTCTACAAAATAACCATGCTGAAATCCTAAAAAAATTGTCAAGGTCATGATCATCAAGGAAAGATGCAGAACTGTTCCCCATTGAAGGAAACTGAAGAGAAATGGAAACCAAATGCATTACTATGATTCTGAAGTGGCTCCTTCTGCCATAAAGAATATTTTGGGGACAACCAGTGAAACGTGACTTAGGACTAAAGGTAAGCTAATAGTCGTACATAATATTAATTTCTTGATTTTAATGATTGTGGTTATGTCTTTACCGCTTCATCTAGTCCCAACCTAATCTAAAATAAAATGCGATTTAGGGTGGGGTTTTGGAGAGAGGCAGGGGTTCCGGACAGCTGACCTTAACAATGGAGAAGGAAATGGCAACCCACTCCAGTGTTCTTGCCTAGAGAATCCCGTGGACAGAGGAGCCTGATGGGCTGCTGTCCATAGGGTTGCACAAATTTACTCTCAAATTGTTCAAAACAGCATTTGTACTAAACTTGCAACTTTTCTGTAAGTTATCTTTTTCCCTCGTATTCAACATATGACTGGAAGACAGGGACAGGAAATCATAATAGAAACTCCCACTTAAAAGGGGGTAATAAACATAGCAGTCCTTAAGTCTTTAGGAAATCTAGGATTCCACGGTGCAAATGTCACAATTTCCCCCTGCTCCAGAGTCCAGAAATGTGATTCTCTGTGGTTCTTCACCCTGTGGGTTCTTGGCTCCATCCTCTGGGTCGTTCCTCCTTTCCCCTGGTTTGCAGCAGAGTAATTTGTTCAGGCTGCTTCAGTGGGTGCCCAGTGCCCTCATTTCATTTGGAACTGTCTTTGTCTATTTTAGTCCAAGCTACTGGTACTTATGCTGGTATAATTCTGTTAGATGAGGAGAAAATAATCAAAAATTTTGGGTATTTCCCATGAACCTTATTGAGTTTCACTCCATTCAACAAAAACTACATCCCTAAGTCTCAATACAAGTTTCTCCCTTGTTTTGTGAGTCAGCGTACCAACGGACAAATCCTTAAGATTCTTAGAAGCACTTTCACCTAGATAAGAAGTCCATAAGGCACTGCTTGAAATCTTTATGAGATTTTACTGTCAAGAGTAATACAGTCATGTCCTTGACCTTGAAACCAAACATTACTGGAAGTGTCCTAGAATTAATCCTGCCTCTAGGTTTTAGTTTACTTTGAGTAAACTGTTTTTGCAGTTTGGGATTGAGGTTTCTTAGAACTAAGTGGTTTTCTGCTTCATACAGTGTTGGCTGGCATATGGCCTCATTCACATGGCTAAAAGTTGCTGTTGAGGAAAAAAAAAAAGTTGCTGTTGGTTGCTATCTGGGAGTTTAGTTGCAACTGTTAGCCAGAAGTTTCAGTTTTCCTTCATGGGGCTTTTCCACATGCCTGCTTGGGCTTCCTTACAGCATGGCAGCTAGACTCTAAGAAGGAGTATCCCAAATACATAGGAGGGAGTGGAAGATCTCTTAAGGCCAAGTATTGGAGGTTATTCAGTGACACATGCCCTACATTCTACTGGTCAGAACAAGTCACAGAGCCAGCCCAGATTCAAGAGGAGGGGAAGCAGACTTCGTCTCTTGATGAAAGATGTGGCAAAGAATTTGTGATTGGCTTCCTCCTCACATTCTTTCCCCCAAACCCACAAAGTGCCCCTAATGCTGGATTTGTGCCCCATGAAGTGACTTTGACCATCCATTCCCAGCAGTATCTATACCTAGAAAAGAACATGCCCGCAATCTGTTGAAATGAGTTCTTTCCTCAAGTGCTACTTTCTCATACCCTGGAAAGGCGAGTAGAAGCCTGGGAACTGCTCTCAATGCTGTATCTGAGGATCTGTTGGAATATCCTATTTGTCTAAATGCCATAATAATGCTACATAGCAAATAACCAACAAATCTAAGTGCTGTAGGTGGCTCAGCTGGTTAAGAATCCATCTGCAATGTGGGAAACCTGGGTTCGATCCCTGGGTTGGAAAGATCCTCTGGAGAAGGGAACGGCTATCCACTCCAGTATTCTGGTCTGGAGCATTCCATGGATTGTATACCCCATGGGGTTGCAAAGAGTCGGACATGACTGAAGAGCTTTCACTTTCACTTTTCACAACAATAAAACATGTATTTCTCTCTCACATATCCATAGGTTGGTTAGGGCAGCTCTGCTTAAGGCTGGAGATCTGTTGGTTGGCTAGGTGAGTCTACTCCATGAGTCTCTATTCTGTATTACCTACCAAGGGCATGTATTTTCACATGGTAATGGCAAAAGCACAAGATGAGTGAGTAAAAAAATCCAGTGCCCCTTTGAGACCATGCTTGGAATGGTCACTTCTACTCACACTGTGAGCCAAAGCAAATCACTTGGCCAACCCAACATTAGCAGGACAGGAAAATGTATTCTATCTCTAGAGAAATACAGGGAGTGGTGAGGAAATGAGAATAATGCAATCCTCCATTCCTTTTTTTTAAATAACAACTCACCATTTGCATTTCCCCTGATCGTCCTACCTCCAGCTTCCTGCCCTTCCCAACCTGGCCTATGGATTTGGTCAGATTTCAGAACTGGGAAGAAACTGAAAGGACACCAGCTCTTCTTTCATCCACACAAAATAGGATTTTCTCACACAATACACTCATAAGAGTTCATCCAGTTTTGTGTGCACACCTCCAGTGTCAGGGAACCCATTATATTATGAGCCAGCCTGTTCCATTGTGTATATCACAGACCCAACTACTAAACCCTTCTCATGTTAAGCTGAAACTCACTAGTAGCAGTGATGCCAGCTATGTTCCATGGAGCCACAGAGAATAAACTGAATCTTCTTTCACTTAATAGAAAGTGAAAAAAGATTTAAAAGGTCAGACATATGCCTTCTGCCAACATAAAGCCAGTTCCTCTCTAGGCTGACTCATATCTGTCATTTCTACTGTCCTTCATGCTTCGTGGTTGAGTTCCTTCCCCGTCCTGATCATTCTTCTTTAACCAGACTCTAGCCTGTCACTTTCCTCCATAAAAGAGCAGCACCTGGGCCTGAATTCAACATCCCAGCTGAGGTCTCAGGAACAAAAGAGAGCACGGCTATCCCTCACCCCCATAGTCCCATATACCACACTTTTACCAATGCTTTCTAATACAACTTTCACTTTTTGATGTCCATGTTAGAGACAGAGCTGAAGACAGAACCCTGGAACAGTGGAAACACCCCCTACAAGTTGACTTGGAACTTTTAAAATACAGTCTTGTTCCAATCAGTGTTTTTGACTGCATAAACAGTCAATTACACCACTGCTCTGCCATAGCCATTACTGCCAGTAAACACTGAGCATCATCACTTCAGAATGGGTCAAGCTGCTGCTGCTGTTGTCATGACTACTTCCTATACTACATCCACCTCTTAAATTCACCTCCTAAAAATTAAAAGTCCCTGGTGGGAATGGCTGAGCCTAATTCACATGATTGACCCCTGGCTGCAAGGAAGTAAAAAGGAAAGTCTTCCAGGGCAGCTTCCCTGGTGGCTCAGACAGTAAAGAATCTGCCTGCAATGTGGAAGACCCGGGTTCAGTCCCTGGGTTGGGAAGATCCCCTGGAGGAGGGCATGGCAACCCACTCCAGTATTGTTGCCTGGAGAATCCCATGGATGGAGGAGCCTGTTGGGCTACAGTCCATGGGGTCGCAAAGAGTCAGACATGACTGAGCGACTAAGCACAATACTATAATGGTATCGTTAGAAAATCTCTCCAAAATTAGAAAGGGATTTGCATGCTGAATGAACAAATGTAGTGACATAGGTTCGCTCCAGTGATTTAGCAGATTACTTTTCCTCTTAATTGTACTATCATCTAGGCTTCTCTGGTGGCTCAGTGGTAAAGAATCTGCCTGCTAATGCAGGAGACACAAGTTCAGTTCCTGGTCCAGGAAGATCCCACATGTGTGGAGCAACTAAGCCCCTGCACCACCACTACTGAGCCTGCTGCCCTAAAGCCTGAGAGCTGCAACTGCTGACCTCACATGCCACAACTCAGCTACTGAAGCCCTTGTGCCCTAGAGCCAGTTCTCTGCAACAAGGGAAACCACCAAAATGAGAAGCCCAAGCTCCACAACTGGAGAGTGGCCCCCACTCACCACGATTAGAGAAAAAGCCCATGCAGCAACAAAGACCCAGCAGAGTCAAATAAATAAAATTATTTTTAAAAATCTATTCTTAGATGAGAGCATAATTTGTAGAATCAGCTTTTCCTCCCTGTAGTGGACAGGTGTTAATTTTGTCTCCCCTGTATTCATTCCTCATTCTGGTAAAAGATGTCCACTCTTCCCACGTGGTTGGGACAGTCTAACCTCACCACAGTCCACTCAGTGAATGTGGAATTCATATCAGTCCAAAGAGAGTGCTGTTTTCCTCCAGTTGCAGTGATTTGTTCAGGAAGCAAAGGTCCCCTCCTCTCCAGAATTTTGGTAAATGTTGAGAAAAAGCCTCTTCCTTTCCTCTAGGGTGGCCAACCTGAAATTGTCAAGGGTATTGTATTAGTTTTCTAGGACTCCTGTGATGAATTGCCACATGCTTGGCAACTGAAAACAGCAGAAATATCCTCTCTCACAGTTCTGAAAGCTAGCAGTCCAATCACAGGATGTTTCCCTAGCATTTTCAGAAGCTCTAGGGAATACCCTTCCTTGCCTCATTTACCTTCAGTGGCCTCCAGCAACCTCGACCTTCCTTGGCTTCTAGTTGCGCCCCTCCACTCTGCCTCTGTTACCATATGGCCTTCTCTGTGTGCTTCTCTCTCTTCTGCAGAGGTGTTCTCTTCTGATTAGGGCGCCAATCACTAGAAAAAGGGGCCCAACCTTAATCCAGTATGACCTCATCTTGCCTTAACCAATTGCGTATGTAAAGACCCTATTTCCAAAAAAGATCTTTCCTGAGGGCTTCCTGGGTGGCTCAGTGATAAAGAATTTGCCTGCCAATGCAGGAGACACAGGTTCGATCCCTGATCTGGGAAGGTTCCACAGGCCTTAGAACAACTAAGCCCATGTGCCACAATTACTGAAGCCCATATGCCTAAAGCTCATTCTCCATAGGAGAATCCATCGCCATGAGAAGTCTGCACACTGCAACTAGAGTGTCGCCCTGACTCACCACAACTAGAGAAAAGCCCACACAGCCATTCTTTGTTAAAGACCCAGCACAGCCAAGAATAAATGAATAAATTAAATTATTTATTTAAAAAAGATATTTTCTGAGGTTTTGGGTAGACATGAATTTTGGGGGTACACCATTCAACCCCCTAAAACTACCATGTGGAAAGAGCCTGCCTGAGAAGCTGAAAAGGAGGTGGGAGTGTGCCCTGCCATGGCCGTATCAGACTGCCCTGGACTCATCAGTAATGTGAACTGGCAAATCCCTCCTCCCTTTTCCCCCTTAGATCTGTTTGAAGTAACAGAAACCGACCACCACCCGTCCTTTTTCAAAACTGGAAAATCATTTGCACATGACCGATGTTCCAAACTTCTTCCTATTGCACTCGTCCTCCAAAAACCTCTGACAGGGATTGCGCAATCTCACTTGGAAGTTTTCTCAGTGTCTTGGACTGACTTCATTTGGGCAGGAAACAAATTTATTTTGAGCAGCTGGATGAACTCTTGCAATGTCTTCTATTTTACAGACCAGAAGTGAAGAGTGAGCACTGCCTACATTCCTGAGGCTTCTTGCCCCATTCTTGTCCCTCCCGAGACCCAGCAGCATTTCTACCCATGGATTCTGTGCCAGTCTCCTTCTCTTGGAATCTTCCAGGTATTGCATAAGTGAAGTTCAGACTTTACAATCAAAGAGACTGACAAATAGGTCATGTACCAAGCAGAGACAAAATTAGAGAGGGAGAAGGGTAAGGGATGCTTAGCCTAGGCACACAGGTCAATGTGGGTCACTGGGCAGGTAGGTAGAGGAGAGGCCATTTCTGGCAGGAATGAAGTTTCAGGAACCAGAATAGAAACTTGCTCCTGGCAGGCCGGGTGGGCAGGGGCTTCCCCTGGCTTCCTTGGGAGCCACCTGGGCTGCCTGCCAGTCCTCCCCTGGTAATTTCCCAGTCTTCCTAATTGTGTAAGACTGGCCTTGCCAGAAGACACCTGTTCCCACTAAGCTCTGAGAGCTGAGGTGTCCCTGCTTTTTTGCTGCCTGTCATTACAGTCCAAACTTCCTAAGTTTGGGCTTACCTGGTGGCTCAGATGGTAAAGAAGCTGCCTGCAATTCAAGAGACCTAGGTTTGATCCCTGGGTTGGGAAGATTCCCTGGAGGAGGGCATCGCAACCCACTCCAGAATTCTTGCTTGGAGAATCCACATGGACAGAGGAGCCTGGTGGGTTATAGTCTGTGGGGTCTCAAAGAGTCGGACACTACTGAGCAACTAAGCACAGCACAGTACCTCCTAAGTGTCTGGGAAGAGCTGCTGCCAGCTGGTTGTTATTCTGCCCCTCTTCCCAGTCAGCATGCCACTCTGTTATTCCCTAGCCTGGGAGTGTGAGGGGGAAGGTGGCCTGTACGTTGGACCTGAAGTTGCTGACAGCAATCCAAAACCAGGCCTTATGTTACAGGCAGGATGGTCAACTTACCCCTACTTGCCCACAAACATGAAAGTCTGTTGCTAAGTCATGTCTGACTCTTTGTGACCCCATGGATTATAGCCCGCCAGGCTCCTCTGTCTATCGGATTCTCCTGGCAAGAATACTGGAGTGGGTTGCCATTTTCTCCTCCAGGGGATCTTCCCGATCCAGGGATTGAACCCAGGTCTCCTGCTTTGGCGGGTGGATTCTTCAACACTGAACCACCATTCCAGTTTTAAAAGTGAAATTCAGCATCCCAAGACCCCTCTCAGTTCTTGGAAAACTATGAGGGTTAATCAGCCTAATTATAGACCCCTCAGGTTCTCAGTGGAAACCTGCATTAACACTGGGCCTCAGAGGCACCATCCCAGGTCTGGGGACTCCAGCCTCCAAACCCTACTCTCTTAAGTACTCCCACACAACTGGCATTTCTGAAGCTGATTTCTGAAAATCACTGTAGGCAGTATGGCGAGTTAAGAGCACAGATGCTAAAGCCTCTCATTCATGAAGTGGGTGAGCTTAGCCAAGCTAGTTAGCCTCTCAGTGCCTCACCAGAAAAACGGTGTCAATAATAGTACATCTACTGTGCCATGGTGTTGTGAGAAAAGTAAGAACAGTGCCCGACTATATAAATGCTGGCAATTATTTCTGTGCCCTCACTCTGATCTAGTTAGTGCCTCCTCCCTCCAATGGGCACATGCCCACCTCTCCCTGGGCACACACCAGAGTCCCAGTGGCATGGCACAGACCCAGGCTGTCTCTAGAGACTTCACCTGGGCCTCCTCTCCCTGAGTTCCAAGATGGGGTGTCAGAGGAGGGCCTGCTTTCTTTCATTTCTGTGTAGAATCCCTAAAGAGGAACACTCAAGGCGCCCTTTGGAAGGCAGAGCAGAAAGGGATGAGCAAAGGACCTCAAAGGCTTGGCCAGCCCTCTGGTACTGACGGAGGTCCCCTGTGTCTCCAGTCCACTGCCATCATGGTCAGCCGAGTCCATCGACCTGTTTCTCAGCAGCTGTGCTCTCACACCTGTCAGCTAGAAATAAGAAATTCCAGTCCAGGAGTGTCGTCTCCTGACAACTTTGCCACAATCACAGTACGCCTTGAGGGCTTACTGTGCGCATGGTTGAGAAGTGACAGAGCCCCTGCAGACGGCTAATCCCACGACCACTGACAACTAGAGGTGGGGGCGACTGCCCACAGGGTCACCCTGGCCTGCGTTCCTTTCCTCCACTCTGTTCCGGGAAGTGTGCACACAAGCCCTGGCTTCGTGTGTCCCAGCGAAAGCAAACCCCAATGCCCTGGCACTGGATTTCGGGTCCTCTAAGGAGAAAACCCTGGGAGTGCCTGCAAGTCTCCCCACCTCCCCTCAGGCCAGCCACACCAGGCCAGCTCTCAAAGGCCTCTTGTGTGTCTCCCTTTTCTCTCATCTTTCCCCACTCTGATAAATGTCTTGGGATTAGCCCTTCTGTGTTTATTGGATGAGCAATTTGTGTCTGTCTGAAAAGCTGCGTCTGAATATTTGGCACGAGCTGAAGAAATGTGATCTGCCACGTTCCCCTCCAGGCAGCTCTCAAGCCAGCACATCTCCTGCCAACAGGGCTGCACGGCTCTGCAGCTGGGTCTCCAGCCGAAACGTGTGTGGAGTGGGAAGCAGGGAGGGGAGTGGATAAAAGGGTGAGGGAGATGTCAGGGGTGGCACCAGAGTCCCCGAGCAACAGAGGGACAGGGCAGACTGAGTGAATCTGCTAGTCATCCTGGAGCCCCGAGAATAATCTGGGGACAGGCTCCCCCTGTGGCTCAGGAGCCCAGATGGTTACCTGGGCCCAGAATCCCAGGTGTGAGCAGCAGCTAAGGAGATTCAAGAGAGTCCAAGAGTGGCTGGAAGCTCTCAGGCCTGGAGTGGTCTTTAGGGCTGGGTTTCTGAGGTCTGAGTGTTTGTGTGGGACAGGGAGAGGTGGGAGGCTCTGGGGCTGTTTAAATGTTTCCTCACTCCATCTTTACAGGCCCCCTGGGAACTGGGGGGCACAGAGCCTGCAGTGACAATCAGGCAACCCAGCCATGACGTGCTGCAGAGCGTGGAGGAAGAGGAAATTTGGTGGGTGTGGGTGTGTCAAGAACTTCCACCCCCACTCCACCCCACCCCAGAAGCCGCTATTATCCCTCCTCAGCACCCTCTCTGCTCCTATCTTAGGGCCCACATCACTTCTTGAATCCTGTGGCTCGAGTCTCCATCCTTCCACCACCTCTGCCCCACTCTCTCCCAGCCTGTGATCAGACTGAAGGCAGGACATCGTCCCTGGGCCCCTAACAGCGAGCACAGGAGGAGAAGGATGCTGAGGAAGCATCAACCCTGGTTTACTGAGTCAAGGGATGAATTAGAGAAGCTGGGAGCTCAGTGGTCACAGGTGCCCAGGAAGATAGCAGGTGACAGGTCAGGCAGAAGCAGCAGGGCAATACATTGGTTCAGGAGTCAGAACGGAGCTGTAACAATCCCCAGGTCTGCCTAAGGCTATGGGGAAGGCCAGCCGCACGAGACAGGCCCCTTGCGGTTCTTTGTATATCTATCTTAGCGTTCCACACAGTTCCATCATGTGGAACCGACTGGGTTTCCATCCGTTTGGTTAATGTGTTTTGAATCTCTCTCTTGTACCATACTCTATAGGGTACCATCTGTCTCCTCAAATAAAAAAATTTAAAAAAAGCAGAGTTACCATAAAAAGATAGCAGCAATCTATGCTGTCACTGAGGCACAGAGAGAAGGCTGTAAAAATTCAGAAGAGAAAGAGGTTAGTTTCACCTGAAGGAGCAAGGAAGTCTTCATGGGGGTGGGGCAATCCATAAGACCTCAACCTAGACCAAAGTGCCCTTGCACCCCAAGAGTGCTGTTCATCACCACCTACTCCCTCCAACCCTCCACCTCTCCCCGACCACCAGCCCCAGCACACACCCAATTTGGTGCCAATGGCTGATTTTGCTGACTGATCCCTTACTCTTTCTTAAAAAAAAAAAAAAAAAATTTATTTGACTGTGCCAGGTCCTAGTTGTGGCATGTGGGATCTCGTTCCCTGACTAGGGATCGAACTCAGACCCCCTGCATTGGGAGTTTGGAGTCTTAGCCACTGGACCACCAGGGAAGTCTCTGATCCCTTACTCTTTCACTGAAAACGGGTGTGTCCACAGAATCCTTCTCTACACGGCAACACAGCCATACGATCGGAGCAGGCATGTGGCACACATTTGCCATCCCTCACCTTGGAAGGTATGTACACCTGAGACTTGCAGGGATGGGAGACAGAAGGAGCAGGGTGAGCAGAGACACCAAGGTGGGGAAACACAGACATATGTGATGAAGGTGAGTGACCGGGCATGGGTAAGTTTCCTGAGGACCAGGAAACAACATGGCTGAGAAAGTAGGTTGAGGTAATATCTGGATTACGGTCTTGTCAGGCTAAGGCTTGTGGGCTCAAGCCTGGGAAGGGTGCAGAGGCAGTCTGAACTGAGCTGTCGGAGGAGACATTTTGGTGGCAGTGGGCAGGGTGGGCTGGGGTGGGGAGAAGCTGGAGGCAGATAGAACAGAGTCTCAGCAGACAGTCCTCGGCAGCCAGTGACAGAGCCCCCTCTGAGCTCCTGCAGCACTTGGCAGAAACATCTGCTCCATACTCGCCCCGCCGTCTCTCTTGGAGCTGTCTTCTGACAGCCTGATGGCCCCCATGGCCTGCAGCTCCTTGACAGCAGGAACTGTCTGCTGCCTCTCTGGGGCCCCAGGCCTGACATGGTTCTTGGCAGGTGCTCATTAGATATTTGCAAAGTTACTGAATAGGGCAGTGGAAAAAAAAAGAACAAGGGGCCTACAGAGAAGGGCACAGATTTCCGGGATAACATCCTGTTTAGCAAGTGCAGTTCCTTAGGCCAGGCATGAGCACAGCGGTCTCTGAGTGGTGTGTGGACAGCGCAGGCAAAGAAAGAACACCAGTTCATATCTAGAATTGCCGTGAGTGTGTGTGCGCGAATATGTGTGTGTGTGTATGTGTGTATATGTCTTAGGGAGAGCTTCTCAGAGAGGTGGACAGACAGGAGACCCTATGATCTATACTGTCCTAAGGTGCCTTAAGAATTATACTCAGACTCTTTGGATTGCAAGTGACAGAAACTCAGTGAAGGCAATCTTAGAGAAAATGGGTATTTATGGGCTCATAAGGTGCCTTTGGAGACAGCCAAAACAAAGGGTTCCAATAATGTCCGTCTCTTTTCATTTCTAATGCCAACTTTTCTCCACTGGTCAGTTAGCCTCACTCTCAAAGCCAAGCTCCCCTCACAAGCTGGAAACATGGCTGCCAGGAACCTGGGTCTCACACCATGGGAGTTTCCCTATCAGAAAGGCACCCAAGGCTTCTTTTCTCATGTCCCAGTTTTAGTTCCCAGGAAAGGACTGTGATTGGCTCTGTTCTTGTGAGGAGCCTGCCCCTGGCCTAAGACTGCAATGGCTAAGAGAGCGAGGTCTTGGAAGAAGGAAATGCTTCCACCAAAACCACCGTAATAGAAGTGGAAGCCGTGTGTTTCCCAGAGGAAGAGCCAACAGCAATCCTGTCTGGGTGTTTTGCATAAATTAACTCTTCTGCACAACAACCCCAACAGGTGTTACTATATTTACTGTTATAGTCATTGTTACCCTTAAGAATTATTACCTCAGGAAACCAAGGTACAGAGAGGTTGAGGAACTGCCATAGAGTAAACAGCAGAGATGGAGCCGAGATTTATTCAATCTAGCTTCAATCTAGCTATTGCAATCTGCCAATATGGCAAATAGCAATGAAGCTATTCAATCTAGCTTCAGACCTAATATCTTCCTATTCTATTATTTTGCCTATTCACTTCAGAGGGAAGAAAGCATGATGTAGGGCTATGAGAAAGAAACCTGGACAGTTTTCTCCTGCAAAGATCCAAGGCCTGAGCTGAGGAGCCCGTGGAAAGATTGGTCCAATGTCATGGAAATCTGGAATAAGAAATACCACCACTCATTTTAACCTCACTGAAGATACCTGAAAAGGAATGTTTCATTTTAACTTCTTTTTTACTTCCACCTTTATTTACTTAAAGTAGAATTAGATGAAGCCAAGAAAAGCATGAAATAACAATGAGGTCCCATTTTCACCTATTAAATATTTAAGCAGCAGTGTAATAGTCATGCTGATAATGGTGGGGAGATGGCTTGCTTCTAAATGCTGGTAACAGGACAAAGCAGTCCAACCAGTGAAAAAATTATTTGGCCATGAGGGTCAAGAGCTTTAAAAGCTTTCTTTAACTTTGACCTGATCACCCCACTCTTTAGAAGCAGCTCATGAAATCACAAAATAAAACCTAGCTAGTGCCATGTGTAAGAGACATATCTAAAATAGTGCTCCTCAGACAGATTGAAAGGAGAAGAGAAGGAAAAAATAGAAAACAGAACAAATATCACACATGCAAATACAAGTAACAACAACAACAAAAAGTTATGATTTTAATATCAGACACAGCTGAACTCACAGAAAATCAGAAAACAAGCCACAGGAGAAAATGTTGTAATGATAAAGGCTGAGAGTCACAGTGAAGATCTGTCATAAATATTTATGCACCAAAAATAAAGTATCAGAATTTATAATGCAAAAAAAGAGGAAGTACCTGAAGACATGGACAGAAATATAGTAATAGTAGAAAATTCTCACTTACCTCTCTTAGTCCATGATCAATAAATCACACAATAAGGAAGGCTATGGAGGACCTGGTTTGTTAACTTAGTAAGACAGATCAAACTAAAAGATATCAAGCTCCGTACCTTGAAAACCTAGAATATACTCTTGTTAGTGCCTGTTGATCGTTAACAAATGACCACATGACAGGCTGATAAAAACAAATGAACAAAATCTCAGTACATTTCAAAGTAGGATGAATATAGATAACATTCTCTAATCACAATGCAGTAAAACTAGAAAGTAATAGCAAAATCTGAGACTGAAAAGCAACAGAAAAGTTGAAAAGTAAATAAAAAGAAACAAACTAAAAGCTACATCTGAATGGAATATTATTCAGTCTTTAAAATGAAGGAAACTCTGACATATGCTATGATATGACATGAATGAACCTCGAAGACACTATGCTAAGTGAAATAAGCCAGTTCACAAAAACATAAATACGGAATGACTTCACTTACGTGAGGAATCCAAAGTAGTCAAATTAATAGAGACATGTGTAATGGTTGTTTCCAGGGGCTGAGATGAGTAGGGAATGGGGAGTCGTTTAATGGGTATAGAGTTTCAATTTTGCAGAATGCAAAAGTTCATCTTATATATTGCACAACATTGTGAACATACTAAACTCTACTGAACTGTGCATTTGAAAAGGGGTGCGATGATAAATTTTGTAATACATGTATATTTTAAGAAATTTTCTCTTTGTTAATTCTCAAAGTGTAAAATATCTTTTAGAGAGAGAGGGAAAAAGATAATTCCCAAGGAAATAGTACAAAAAGACAATTCAAAGGAATGAGCATTTTTGTGGTTCTCAGCTAAGGTTCACATAATCTTCAGGGGAGGATTTAGAGGGATAAAAAGGAACAAGCTCTGAAACTGATGCATTGACATGGCTCAAAAAAATGTTGGTTTTCTGCCTGCACTTACTCAACAAGCATACTTGCCAGGCCCTATATTAGGCCCTGGAAAGACCAAAAAGAGTTAGTCTGTCCTCAGTGAGGGCACCCTGCCGGGAGGCAGGCCTGAGAGAGACATGTACTTCATGAACTACAATCAGGCTAGACCGTGCCTGAAGGGCTCCAGGAAGGGGCTCCAGGAAGGGGAGGAGGAGGAGCAGGAGGCCCTACCGGGGCCAGGACATGGGAGCTGGCCTCTCAAAGAAGGCTGAAATGTCACCAGTGGAAAAGTGCTGTGAAGGGCAATGTAGGCGGAGGAAACTGCAGTACAAAGGCCCAGAGAACAAGACTGAAAATTCTGTTCCGCCCCACCAGGTGCTTCCAAGCAGAAGGAGAAGCACAAACAGCCAAGGGTGGGTCCTTCTCTCTGAAGTTAACCCCCTTCTCACCTGGGTTTCTGGTTGTGGCCCCCTCGTGGTGATCATAGTTAAGTCATCTCACCTCTCATCAACAAAATGCAGCTTCCTCGTCAACAAAATGCCACCTGAGTTCACGGGGATCAAATGAGACACAGTGTGTTAAGAATTCAGAGCCTCACACACATTCAGCACACAAGAACCACTGGTGCACGTTTTTTATAGATGAAGGAGCATTCTCCAACTCACCTTTATCTTTATTCTCTTGGGAGGCTTTGTTGGGCTTGATTCTTTCTTTCCTGAAGTTTCTTCCAAGATTCCCTCTACACACTTACACATAAGTTATCAGCTCCCCGAGGAAAGAGAGAAAGTTGACTCTTCCTGCTCTCTCCAAGATCTGATCCTTGTCAAATAGAATGGCCTCCTTAGCTTCTGGCGTCCTGATCCGGGTCACAGCCACTCCCTGGTGCCAACCACAGTGCCACAAATGGTTGGAGCCCCAGCGAACATTACAGGGGTGGCCACATCTTCTATCTTCTGGTGTTTGGGGTTTTGTCTCCTGTACATGGCAGGCAGCATCCTTTGAACCTGGGAACTTAGTTTATTTGTTAACTCATTGACGTGTCAATAAACAATGGCAAAGGTTGCATTAGTGCCAAATGCAGTGAGGTCCAGGACAAGGAGCACCTAAACTTCACAGAGGGGCAGCATGAACTGGGCTTGGAGTCAAGAAAGGACAAAGGGGTTAAAGAAAGAGAATACAGTTAAGGAGGAAAGCTTGGGGCCACTTGCAACAGTTTCAAGGTTGACCAACTGTTTTTCATAAGGCCATGCCTGGTGGCAGGGACACAGCCTCTATTAACCTCCTCCAGAGGGTTCTTTGCAAATCCTCCTCTCACTGCCTCAGCCCTCTTGGCCTTACGTTGTTGGCCAGAGCTTTTTCCCTAAGGAGAACAGAGTGCTGCCAGAGTCCCAGAGTGAGTGGTGATGCAGCAGAGATTAGGATCTGACTGAGTTACAGTCCTAGCTTTTCTATTCTTAACTCTTAGGCTTTTATGGAGCTCTGGGAGTTGAGCTGCCTTTTCAAAGGCCAAAGGCATGGTGGGTACAACTTGCTCACCATTAGGGAAAAAAATTAAGTTAGAGCTCCGAGTCATGGCTGACATTAGAATAAATTCCAGATGGCTGAAACTTTTGAATGTGAAACATAAAATCATCAAAATAATAAAAGAAGAAGATAGATGAATATTTATTAATATCATTTTGGAGTAGAAGGGAGTAGAGAAGACCATTCTAAGTTCAACACCAAAGGCAGATAATAAAGAACAAATTGACACTGGTTTTAAAAAAAATCGTGCAAAGAAGTCTGGAACTAAAGTAGAAATGTTAAGAAAGAACTTGAATTTCAAAATTTCTGCATTACTGGAACCTGGGCCATTCCTTGGGATTGTTAATTTGGAAACTGCATTTGAAGTGTCTAATGAAATTTCACCCTTCCTTATCCTCATACCTACACTGATCACCCAGCTATGGGGGAGATTCACCTCAAACCAGGCTCTTTGGCCAGAGGTAAGGTCTTGTTCCAAACAGCTAAAGCCCAGAAAGAGAAGAGGATTGTCATACCCAAAAGACAAGACAGGTCCTCTTCTTCCTTACCTACACCCACCTCATCTACTCCCAACCAACACTCCCACTCCTCCCACAAAGTTACTACGTGGGGGCTCAGTAAACAAAACAGACAAAAATAAGAACGCACAATAAAGACATGGACAAATACCTAGCAAACTACACATTTGAATAAAGTCAGGATACTGAAACAGGACCATCACAATCCACTATCAGAAAAACTAACATCAAGGAACAGAATTAAGGACTTCCCTGGTGGTCCAGTGACTGAGACTCTGAGCTCTCAGTGCAAGGGGTCCAGGTTTGATCCCTGGTCAGAGAATTAGATCCTTCATTCGGGAACTAGGCGTTTGCATGCCACAACTAAAGATCCTGCACGCTTGCAACAAAGATCAGTGATTCCCGAGTGATGGGACTAGGACCTGAAGCAGCCAAATAAACACTAAATAAGCAGAATTAACAAATACTAAACAAGACTTCAGATTCAGTGCAGTTAATAGGTTCACAAGAAATGTGAAAGGATATTTTATATGTTAAAAAAAATCAACTGGAGATTTTGGAAATCTAAGAACTCAGTTTTCCAAATAAAAATTCAATGGACTAATCACAAAATAGATATTGCTAAAGGGTGAATAACAAAGTTGAAAGATCAAATGAAGAAATTCTCCAGAAATGCCGTTCGAAAGAACAGAGATGGGCAGTATAAAAGAAAAGTTAGATAGGAATTCCCTGGCAGTCCAGTGGTTAGGACTTGGCGCTTTCAATGCCAGGGCCTGGTTTTGATCACTGCTCAGGGAACTAAGATCTCACAAGCCCCATGGTGCAGCTAATAATAATAAAAGTTAGAAGACAGAGGTCAGTTTGTTCCACTGCCAGTAGTTTGCCAACCTCTCTGCTTTATGGCTTTTAGTGTTCTCATTTGTAAGATGGAAACAATAATTACACCTACTTCATAGGTTTCTGGGAATTAAATAGGGTTCTGTGTCAAGTACTTTGCTCACTGCCTTCACACAATAAGGAGCCAATAAATGTTACTGTTGATAATAATGTGGTTGTTGATATAGGTGCTGAGAATGAAGAAGGAGGTCATGTTTATTTAGCACCTACTGTGCACACAGCAAGGCTGAGTCTTAAAGGGACTTAGAGGATTTCATTTAGTTATTTTTACTACTTAATAAAAAAACACCTCATGTTGGCATAGAAAAAAAAAGTGGAGAATCCATGGAGGATGGATCCAGAAATTCTACCATCCTATTTTATAAGGATTTCAGAAAGGGAGAACAGAGGGAATGGAAAGGGAAAAATTAAAAAAAGAAAGCAATGATACATTGTTTCCTAGAAGTGAAGAAAGGAATAAGCTTTCACAGTGAAATGGCCCACTGAGCACCAAGAATAACTTTTTTTTAAAAAGACCTACACCTGGATTCAGTCAACTCAACATTCAGGAAACTAAGATGATGGTATTTGGTCCCATCACTTTATGGCAAATAGATGGGGGAAAAGTCGAAACAGTGACAGATTTTATTTTCTTGGACTTCAAAGTCACTGTGGACGATGACTGCAGCCATGAAATTAAAAGAGGCTTACTCCTTGGAAGGAAAGCTATGACAAACCTAAACGATTAAAAACCAGAGAGATCACTTTACAAACAAAGTTTCATATAGTCAAAGCTATGGTTTTCCAGTAGTCATGTATGGATGTTAGAGTTGGACCGTAAGGAAGGCGGAGCACTGAAAAATTGATGCTTTCGAACTGTGGTGCTGGAGAAGACTATTAAGAGTCCCTTGGACAGCAAAGAGATCAAACCAATCAATCCTAAAGGAAATCAACCCTGAATATTCATTGGAAAGACTGATGATGCTGAAGCTCCAATACTTTGACCAACTGTTGCAAAGAGCCTACTCATTGCAAAAGACCCTGATGCTGGGAAAGATTGAGGGCAGGAGGGGAAGGGGGCGACAGAGAATGAGATGGCTGGACGTCATCACTGACTCAATGGATATGAGTTTGAGCAAGCTCCAGGAGATAGTGAAGGACAGGGAAGCCTGGCATGCTGCAGTCCACTGGGTTGCAAAGAGTCAGACATGACTTAGTGGCCGAGCAACAGCAGCAACACCTAGATTAAAATTTCAAAATACCAAGCATAAAGGAAATGCCAAGCAATTTCATTCCATTTCCTTACATCTGTAAGTGCATATTTCTAGGAGGACCCAGAACAAATATCCAGTTCTCAAAAGAGCAACCAAAAAGTAAGTTGAAGAACACTCCCTCCAAGAAGGCAATGCCTTCAAAGGGGTGGAGGGGGGCTGGTTGGAGGGGCTTGACCCCTAAGCAAGACCTTCCCTCAAAGGTTGTTCCACATTTGGATCTTTAATTTTAAAATACCACGTTGGCATATGGGGTAAAAAAGAAAAAGAAAGGTTAGGAAGCCTGGAGGGTGGGTCCAAAATGTTTGCCATCCTATTTAATAGGAATTCCAGAATAAGAGAAAAGAAGGAGTAGTCTCTTTCACTCCTTTTCCTTGCATATTTGGAGAAGGAACATTTTAGCCAAGCTCAAAACCAGCCTGCCCTTAACTCAGACAGCATATTATTGTACTTTCTTCTGTCTCAGAGGAACATCTGCAAAGGTTTTCCTCCAGGAATCTGCCTGCTGTTTAAAAAGTCTCTGTGACTCAAAATGCTAGTGGCATTTGCTACTCTGAAAATCTAGCTGAAGAAATGGGGCAGAGGGCACGTCCTGAGAGCCCACTGCAGCCTTAGAGCTTTGGAAACGTGGAGATGTCCTGATCAGGTACAAGCCCAATCGGGGTGGCTGGAGACTTGAGTGGGAGACTCAGCTCCACTACTTCCAACTGCGTGATCGAGGCAGATCCCCTTTGCTTTCTGAGCCTCTGTGTCCTGGTCATTGAAATGGGAACACATTTGTTCTGTTTCCCAGGGTAATTCTGATGCTAAGATGTTAGAACATGAAGGCACCCTGAGACAGCAAGCTCTAAACCAAGGATCATATATGCAGATGCCTTCAAGGACCACTCAGGAAAGCAAATTTATGAAGTGGCCAGCTTAACATACTAGGGAATGGTGGAGACACTAACAAACACTCCTGGAAGCCAAATTTGGCCCTGAATCACTAGGTTGTGATCCTTGCTCCAAACAGAAATAAGGATACTTAGAACAAAGTAGCTCTCAAAACTGATGTAAAATAAAATTCTTATTTATTTATTTATTTATTTTGCCCTATTATGGGTTCATTTGTGTCATCTTGTCTCAATAAATAAATTAATTAATAGTAAGTAGAAGTCCCGGGACTTTCCTGGTGGTCCCGTAGTTAAGAATCTGCCTTGCAGTGCAAAGGACGCAAGTTTGATCCCTGGTCAAGGAACTTAGATCCCACATGCCTCAGAGCAATTAAGCCCACGCACCACAACTAGAGAGTCTGTGAGAGTCTGTGCGCCACAGTGAAAAAGCCTGTATGCTGACACTAAGACCTGATGCAGCCAAATAAAGAAGTAAATGATTTTTTTTTTAAGTAAATGGAATTCCTAACCCCAAGAATGTGACCTTATTTGGAAATAGGGTCATTGCAGATGTAATTAGTTAAGATGAGTTCATACTGGAGTAAGATTGGCCACTCATCTAACTGGTGTCCTTGGAAGGAGGCAGTCACGTGAAGACAGAAAGTCACAGGGAGAAGCCCACTTTAAGACGCAGGCAGAGAGGGTAGCGATGCACCCACCTATGAGCCGAGGAGTGCCAGGATTGCAGGCCATTGGGGGAGACAAGGGAATAAATTCTCCCTCAGAACCTCAAAGGGAGCTGATCTCACCCTCACCTTGATTCCACACTTCTAGCCTCTAGAACTGTGAGAAAATAGATTTCTTCTGTTCTAAGTTGCCTGGTTTGTGAGACTTTGTTATGGCAACCTGGGGAAACGAATACACTCCCCGAGACAGAACTTTATTTTACAAGAGGCCTAAATTTCCGACTTCCATCATGAGTCAGTGACTCTCCCAGCCTAAGTGCTCGCAAGTCAAGGTCTAAGGTGAGGTGTGTCAGGTGTCAGGGCCCCCCCCGCCCCCCGCTTCCGGGTGCAATCAGCCTCCAGTTCCTGCAAGGGCTGATCCTGACGGCAGGTGCCTGCTGAAGAGGGGGGCACCTCTGGCTATGCCAGGCTGTGTGACGGTAGTCTTGCTGGAATGCTTGATCTAAAGTCTTTGAATGGTGCTGTGAAGCTGGATTCCCAGGTGGCATTAGTAATAAAGAACCTGCCTGACGATATAGAAGATGTAAGAGACTCTGGTTTGATCCCCAGGTCACAGGTTAGATCCCTGGGTCGGGAAGATCTTCTGGAGGAGGGCATGGCAGCCCACTCCAGTATTCTTGCCTGGAGAATCCCATGGACAGAGGCGCCTATCGGGCTATAGTCCCTGGAGTCACAAAGAGTCGGACATGAATGAGGTGACTTAGCACACTTGCACTGCTCTAAGGCCTGCATCTACCCCCCACCCCCAACCCTTCACCTTTCCCTATTAAGATGCCATTTAATCCTGAATTCCTAAGCCACCTTACAAAATTTTATTTATTTTTACCCTGGGTATCTCCCATGTATGTATGAGAGAGACAGATTAACAAACTTCTGTCTGCTTTGCTCTTGTTAATCTGTGTTCTATTATGAGTCTGAGACAGGAATTCAGAAAGGTACAGAGAAAATTATTTCCCCTCTTCTACAGTTTCTGGGGATGAGAAGGGACCACTGAGCCACCCTCCTCAGATGGAATCCTAAGAACACTGGCAGAAGGGTAAGACTTCATCCCAAAGTCGGTGCTCCTGGAACTCTCTATGGCTCAGTCAAGAGAGAAAGGCAAAATTTTATGTGGGCCCTTCCTTTCCAATTTCAAATTAGCAGGAGAAAAACACTGCTGAGTTCTTTGGGACTTCCCTGGTTGTCCAGTGGTTAAGACTCCTCTTTGCAACACAGGGGACTCAGGTTTGATCCCTAGTAAGGGAACTAGAGCTCACATGCCACAACTAAAAATCCTATGTTCCTCAACTAAGATCCAGCCTAGCCCCCCAAAAAAAGAATTAATTCTCTGAATTGTGACTCTTATGAATTTTGTTTTGGGAGTACACTTTGATCAGAAAGATCCCCTGAAGGAGGGCATGGCAACCCATTCCAGTATTTTCTTGCCAGGAGAATTCCATGACAGAGGAGCCTGGCAGGCTACAGTCCATGGGGTTGCAAAGAGTCAGACATGACTGAGCAACTAACACAACACTTTGGTTATCTATCCTTTCCCTCCTGGAAACAGTTATTACTTTTTTATTTGTCTCATGTTGTGTCCTGAGACCTCAGCTTGAAGGCAGGCTGTTGGTTCTTGTGTGTACGGTGGCTCAACCATCAGGTTGGGGGGCCCCCAAGAATGTAACCAAACAGGAATGTGGGCCACACCCCATTTGCAGCTCTCCTCCTACTGACTGTTGCCAGCTTGCAGGGGAGTTAAGCCTTTTTTTCTTTCAGCGATCTTTGTATTTCTGGGTCTTAGGAGAGTTGCACCTTTTGCACCCTTTTTCGGGACAGCTCTCATGTCCATAGTTAAGTCATGAAAGGTCTGGTTTCGAGTCACTTGGTAGTTATACCTTGGTTTGAAGGAAAAGGTAGAGAGATAATTTTTAAAAAGCAGCTCAATATTGCCAGAAATATTTACTGTTTGTATTTTCTGAAATATGATAAAATAAGATATTGAATGGGGAAGGCAATGGCACCCCACCCCAGTACTCTTGCCTGGAAAATCCAATGGACGGAGGGGCCTGGTGGGCTGCAGTCCATGGGGTCGCTGACGGTCGGACGGACTGAGCGACTTCACTTTCACTCTTCTCTTTCATGCATTGGAGAAGGAAATGGCAACCCACTCCAGTATTCTCGCCTGGAGAATCCCAGGGATGGGGGAGCCTGGTGGGCTGCCGTCTATGGGGTCACACAGAGTCGGGCACGACTGAAGTGACTTAGCAGCAGCAAGATATTGAAAGAATTTTTTAAAAAAGAACTTTATGGTCAGAAGGTGCTTCCCAGGTGGCTCAGTGGTAAAGGAATCCACCTGCCAATGCACGAGATGTGGGTTCAGTCTCTGGGTAGGGAAGATCCCCTAGAGAGGGAAATGGCAACCCACTCTAGTACTCTTGCCTGGGAAATTCCATGGACAGAAGAGCCTGGTGGGCTACAGTCCATGGGGTCGCAAAGAGTCAGACACGACTTAGCGACTGAACGATAGTCAGAAGATGCCCTTCCTAATTGGAAGCTGATATTCAGAGCCTGATAGAAGTTGGTTTTTCTTTTTTTTAAGACTTCTCTGTCCTCTCTATTTGACAGTGTTCCTCCTGGGACTTTCCAATCAACTGAAACCCTCTTCTCAAAGCTCTGCTGATTACATTCCACCGATTTTGTCCACTTCCTCTCTTTTTTTTAAATTAAAATTTTTTTATTTCTTTATTTTTGGCTGCACTGGTCTTCATCCAGTTTCAAAGAGCAGGGGCTACTCTCTAGTCGCAGTGCACAGGCTTCTCATTTCGGTGGCTCCTCTGGTTGCAGAGCACAGGCTCCAGGTGACAGGCTTCAGTAGCTGCGGTACACGGGCCCGGTAGTTGGGGCATGTGGACTTAGCTGACTTGTGGCACTTGGGATCTTAGTACCTGAATCAGGGATTGAACCCGTGTCTCCTGCACTGGTAGCAGATTCTGAGCCAGCGGGCCACGAGGTAAATCCCTCCACTTCCTTTTTGTCAGCATGATTTTGCTGCGGATAATTTGAAACTTCATTGGGTAAACTTAGGATCTCACCAAACGGACTCCTCTAAGACTCCTTCCTTTCCATATTCTCTCTGCTCCTCCTTCCTCCTTTTGCCACCTTGCATCTTCCATTCAGCTCCCTTGAATCCTATACTAAGCCCCATCAAACTCCTACCTCCTCCCACCCTCTGTCCACCCTACCAGACCTTTTCCTTCTCACTTTGGCCCCTCAACTCCCTACAGACACTTGAACTTAAGGTCCCTTACCCCACATCAGGGGCTTTCAAGGGGTTCAAACACCCCTCAAAGCAACTACAGAAAAGGAACGAGGAGCTTTTGGCATCTGAGAAAGTGAAATCTCTTAAAAGTCTTCTTCTTGAATACAAGTGAAAACCTTAGCCAAGTAGTGGGTAATCAACCTATTAATCTAAGGGTAATCAACCTATTAATCTAAGGGTAATCAACCTATTAATTAAGCCAGAAACACAATTTGGATCCAACTGTTCTTTTGTGAATTAATATACCTAACATATGGCTAAAATTTTAAAATAAAAGCTGTAAGATTTCAGTTTGTGTTTGTCTTGTGTGTTTATGTATGCCTATACTGTTTAGTCAGTAAGTTGTGTCCCACTCTTTGCAACCCTATGGACTATAGCCCACGAGGGTTCTCTGTCCCTGGGATTTCCCAGGCTAGAATACTGGAGTGAATCGCCATGTCCTCCTGCAGGGGATCTTCCCGACTCAGGGATCAAACCCACGTCTCCTGCATTGGCAGGCAGATTCTTTACCACTGAGCCACCAGGGCAGCCCCAATTTGTAAAAGAACTCTATTTAAATTGGCTTAAAGGAAAATAAATACTTATAAAAATTAAATATTCTCTCAGAGAAATATAGAAACTAACCTAAAAAAAAAAAAAAAGAAACTAACCTAGTGTTTTTCAAGTTCATGTGACAGGTAATCTTTGGCAAATAAGAATATCACTGGTTTAGTGAAACAAAAATAGGCATGTCTTCAGGGTTTTTAGTATCAGATATTATACATACATACAACTTTTATTCTACCTGGGTTTACTAGTCAGGAAGAAACATAATTTAAAATAATTTAACTTGTAAAATATCTCATGAAATTGTCACCACTTATCCAAACATAATTGTTAAGAACAAAGGAATTAACTAAATGTAGATGAAATAAAAGTTTATAAATTAACTTTTCAGACTTCTTTGGTACAGTGGATAAGGATCTGCTTGCCAGTGCAGGGGACACAGTTTTGATCCCTGGTCTGGAAAGATTCCACATACCTCGGAGCAGCTAAGGCCATGCACCACAGCCACTGAGCCCACGCTCTAGAGCCCAGAAGCCCAGCCCCTACACCCATGTGCCGCAGCTTCTGAAGCCCAGGCACCTAGAGCCTGCGCTCCGCAGCAACAGAAGTTACACAATAAGAAGCCTGGCGCAACACACCAGGGAGCAGTCCCTGCTCATCGAAACTCGAGAAAGCCATCATGCAGCAACAAAGACCCAGCACAGCCAAAAACTGTTTTAATAAATAAAATTTTTAAAATAAATTTTAAATGAACTTTTCAACAATTCAGTTCAGTTCAGTTCAGTCGCTAGGTCGTATCCGACTCTTTGCGACCCCATGAATCGCAGCACGCCAGGCCTCCCTGTTCATCACCATCTCCCGGAGTTCACTCAGACTCAAGTCCATCGAGTCCGTGATGCCATCCAGCCATCTCATCCTCGGTCGTCCCCTTCTCCTCCTGACCCCAATCCCTGCCAGCATCAGAGTCTTTTGTTTTATAAAATATAGAGTAGTTTATATTAGTTTCCAAAATCTTTTTGGCCGCTTGAAATGTCCACTGAATATCTAGATAATTTCTAAATAAAATAATATTCCGAAACTTTACTAAACATAAGTGTAGCTTTTACATCCTTAAAGTGTCCAGTTCAGGTTAAGGAAGCTGAACTGTTTCGATGGATGATGGAAAACATATAACAAGATATCAAGAAATCCAAAGCATTATGGATGAAGTCTTTTTAGTATCCTGCAGTACACTGCCAAACGTGATTTTAAATCTCAAGTATGCTATTTAAATAGAGAATAAATGAGTGCTTTCTTGCTATATAAATAAAATGCTTGATTTTTACAGATAGAAAACAAGAAAGTCTAAGTTTGCTCACTTTTGGTCTCTAATTATAAACAGAAAAACATTGGTTCTAATAGTAAGCATCCTTTTGCTACATTAAAAAATTGTACAATGTGGAAGCCTATGATTCTGGATATTATGAAATGATGTAGTCACAAGTTTGCCACCTCTAGAATGTTGGTGTGACAGTTCCAATTGCTTTTTCTTAGTTTTTACTAGAAATTAAAGTCTCTAAGCCTGATGGCTTAGATGGTAAAGCGTCTGCCTACAATGTGGGAGACCCGGGTTCAATTCCTGGGTCGGAATGGAAATCCACTCCAGCACTCTTGCCTGGAAAATCCCATGGACAGAGGAGCCTGATAAGCTACAGTCTATGGGGTCACAAAGAGTCGGAGACGACTGAGCGACTTCATTTTCACTTTCACTTTTCAAGAGTTAAGAATTCTAATTAATGCATATAATTAAAAGCAGTAGGAAAAAAACTATGCCAAGTATACAAGGCATGTAGGGTATGATTTTAAGTAAGAAAAAGTATGAGGTATGGAGACATATTTTTGTTAAGAAAAAAATGAGTGATTTTGTCCTAAAATAGAATAACTGGTTGTTCCAGAATGAGAAAGACAAGAGTAAAGGACAAAGGGGAGAGGTGGAATTGGAGGAAAGTAATCAGAAGGTATACTTCCCTGGTGGCTCAGAGGTTAAAGCATCTACCCTCAGTGTGGGAGACCCAGGTTCAATCCCTGTCCCCTGGAGATGGAAATGGCAACCCACTCCAGTATACTTGCCTGGAGAATCCCATGGAGGGAGTAGCCTGGTAGGATACAGTCCATGGGGTTGCAAAGAGTCGGACACAACTGAGCTACTTCCCTTTCAATCAGAAGGTATAAACTTCCAGTTATAAGAGAAACAAATACTAGAGACGTAATGCACAACATAATCAATATCATTAACACTGCTGTAATTATGTGTGAACATTGTTAAGGAAATAAGTTCTTATGATTCATGTTGTTTTATCAGATCTTTGATTACTTAAGGAAATAAGTCTTCTCCAGCTACTGTGTTATCACTTATTTGTGGAATCTAAAAAATAAACTAGTGAGTACAACAAAAAAAGAAACAGGCTCACACATTAGAGACCAAACTAGTGATTACCAGTGGGGTTAGGGAAAGGAGGGCAGAACATGATATGGGTAGAGGGTTAAGAGGTACAGACTACTATATGTAAAATAAATGTTACAAGGATACATTGTATAGCATAAGAAATATGGCCAATATTTTAAAATAATTGTAAATGGAGTATAACCTTTAAAGTTTGTGAATTACTATGTTGTACACATGAAATTTACATAATATTGTAAATCAGCTATGCCTCAACACAAGTAAAAGGAAAAGAAAAGCAAATCTTCTATGTTAAAAGAGCTAAATTTCTTTTTACTACTATGTAATTTCCATATTTGCCTTTGAGAGCTTTGTCATTTTGGTTAAATGGATAACTAAGTGTTATTTCACAGTGACCTATGCTACTATTTAACCAAGTGTTTTGAAATCTTTTGATATTTTTAAAAACTTGTTTTTGTAATTCAGTCACTAAGTCGTGTCTGACTTTTTGCAACCCATGAACTTCAGCACATCAGGCTTCCCTGTCCTTCACTGTCTCCCAGAGTTGGCTCAAATTCATGTCCACTAAGTTGGTAATGCTGTCTAACCATCTCATTCTCTGTTGCCCTCTTCTTTTGCCTTCAATCTTTCCCAGCATCAGGGTCTTTTCAATGAGTCAGCTCTTAAAATCAGATGGCCAAAGTATTGGAACTTAAACTCCAGCACCAGTCCTTTCAATGAATATTTAGCATAGATTTCCTTTAGGATTGACTGCTTTGATCTCCTTGCAGTCTAAGGGACTCAACAGTGCTCAGCCTTCTTTATGGTCTAACTCTCACATCCATACATGATTCCTGGAAAAACCAGAGCTTTGACTATACGGACTTTTGTCGTTAAAATGAGGTCTTTGCTTTTTAATATGCTGTCTAGGTTGGTCATAGCTCTCCTTCCAAGGAGCAAGTGTCTTTTAATTTCATGGTTGCTGTCACCATATGCAGTGATTTTGGAGCCCAAGGAAATAAAATATGTCACTGTTTTGACTTTTTCCCCATCTATTTGCCATGAAGTGATGGGACTGGATGCCATGATCTTAGTTTTTTGAATTTTGAGTTTTAAGTTGGCTTTTTCACTCTCCTCTTTCACCTTCATCAAGAGGCTCTTTAGTTCCTCTTCATTTTCTGCCATTAGAATGGTATCATCTGCATATCTGAGGTTGTTGATATTTCTCCCAGCAATCTTGATTCTAGCTTGTGATTCATCCAGCCTAGCATTTTGCATGATGTACTCTGCATATAAGTTAAAAAATCCAGCCTTGATTGGGAAATACTCCTTTTCCAATTTGGAACCAGTCTGTTGTTCCATGTAAGGTTCTAACTGTTGCTTCTTGACCTACATACAGGTTTCTCAGAAGGCAGGTAAGGTGGCCTGGTAGTCCCATCTCTTTAAGAATTTTCCACAGTTTGTTGTGATCCACACAAACAAATGCTTTAGTTAGTCAATGCGTAATTAGATGTTTTTCTGAAATTCCCTTGCTTTCTCTATGATCCAACAGATCTTGGCAATTTGATCTCTGGTTCCTCTGCCTTTTCTAAACTCAGCCTGCACATCTGGAAGTTCTCGGTTCACATGCTGCTGAAGTCTAGCTTGAAGGATTTTGAGCATAACATTACTAGCAAGTGAAATGAGTGCAACTATATAGTAGCTTGTACATTCTTTGGCACTGCCCTTCTTTGGGATTGGAATGAAAACTGACCTTTTCTAACATGAAGGCACCCTGAGACAGCAAGCTCTAAACCAAGGATCATATATGCAGATGCCTTCAAGGACCACTCAGGAAAGCAAATTTATGAAGTGGCCAGCTTAACATACTAGGGAATGGTGGAGACACTAACAAACACTCCTGGAAGCCAAATTTGGCCCTGAATCACTAGGTTGTGATCCTTGCTCCAAACAGAAATAAGGATACTTAGAACAAAGTAGCTCTCAAAACTGATGTAAAATAAAATTCTTATTTATTTATTTATTTATTTTGCCCTATTATGGGTTCATTTGTGTCATCTTGTCTCAATAAATAAATTAATTAATAGTAAGTAGAAGTCCCGGGACTTTCCTGGTGGTCCCGTAGTTAAGAATCTGCC
The DNA here is from genome assembly GCA_006410675.1 of Oreotragus oreotragus. Lineage (NCBI taxonomy): Eukaryota > Metazoa > Chordata > Mammalia > Artiodactyla > Bovidae > Oreotragus > Oreotragus oreotragus. Next base: position 561,307 of record SJYX01006257.1, on the reverse strand, counting down.
TTGCAGTGCAAAGGACGCAAGTTTGATCCCTGGTCAAGGAACTTAGATCCCACATGCCTCAGAGCAATTAAGCCCACGCACCACAACTAGAGAGTCTGTGAGAGTCTGTGCGCCACAGTGAAAAAGCCTGTATGCTGACACTAAGACCTGATGCAGCCAAATAAAGAAGTAAATGATTTTTTTTTTAAGTAAATGGAATTCCTAACCCCAAGAATGTGACCTTATTTGGAAATAGGGTCATTGCAGATGTAATTAGTTAAGATGAGTTCATACTGGAGTAAGATTGGCCACTCATCTAACTGGTGTCCTTGGAAGGAGGCAGTCACGTGAAGACAGAAAGTCACAGGGAGAAGCCCACTTTAAGACGCAGGCAGAGAGGGTAGTGATGCACCCACCTATGAGCCAAGGAGTGCCAGGATTGCAGGCCATTGGGGGAGACAAGGGAATAAATTCTCCCTCAGAACCTCAAAGGGAGCTGATCTCACCCTCACCTTGATTCCACACTTCTAGCCTCTAGAACTGTGAGAAAATAGATTTCTTCTGTTCTAAGTTGCCTGGTTTGTGAGACTTTGTTATGGCAACCTGGGGAAATGAATACACTCCCCGAGACAGAACTTTATTTTACAAGAGGCCTAAATTTCCGACTTCCATCATGAGTCAGTGACTCTCCCAGCCTAAGTGTTCGCAAGTCAAGGTCTAAGGTGAGGTGTGTCAGGTGTCAGGGCCCCCCCCCCAGCTTGCGGGTGCAATCAGCCTCCAGTTCCTGCAAGGGCTGATCCTGACGGCAGGTGCCTGCTGAAGAGGGGGGCACCTCTGGCTATGCCAGGCTGTGTGACGGTAGTCTTGCTGGAATGCTTGATCTAAAGTCTTTGAATGGTGCTGTGAAGCTGGATTCCCAGGTGGCATTAGTAATAAAGAACCTGCCTGACGATATAGAAGATGTAAGAGACTCTGGTTTGATCCCCAGGTCACAGGTTAGATCCCTGGGTCGGGAAGATCTTCTGGAGGAGGGCATGGCAGCCCACTCCAGTATTCTTGCCTGGAGAATCCCATGGACAGAGGCGCCTATCGGGCTATAGTCCCTGGAGTCACAAAGAGTCGGACATGAATGAGGTGACTTAGCACACTTGCACTGCTCTAAGGCCTGCATCTACCCCCCACCCCCAACCCTTCACCTTTCCCTATTAAGATGCCATTTAATCCTGAATTCCTAAGCCACCTTACAAAATTTTATTTATTTTTACCCTGGGTATCTCCCATGTATGTATGAGAGAGACAGATTAACAAACTTCTGTCTGCTTTGCTCTTGTTAATCTGTGTTCTATTATGAGTCTGAGACAGGAATTCAGAAAGGTACAGAGAAAATTATTTCCCCTCTTCTACAGTTTCTGGGGATGAGAAGGGACCACTGAGCCACCCTCCTCAGATGGAATCCTAAGAACACTGGCAGAAGGGTAAGACTTCATCCCAAAGTCGGTGCTCCTGGAACTCTCTATGGCTCAGTCAAGAGAGAAAGGCAAAATTTTATGTGGGCCCTTCCTTTCCAATTTCAAATTAGCAGGAGAAAAACACTGCTGAGTTCTTTGGGACTTCCCTGGTTGTCCAGTGGTTAAGACTCCTCTTTGCAACACAGGGGACTCAGGTTTGATCCCTAGTAAGGGAACTAGAGCTCACATGCCACAACTAAAAATCCTATGTTCCTCAACTAAGATCCAGCCTAGCCCCCCAAAAAAAGAATTAATTCTCTGAATTGTGACTCTTATGAATTTTGTTTTGGGAGTACACTTTGATCAGAAAGATCCCCTGAAGGAGGGCATGGCAACCCATTCCAGTATTTTCTTGCCAGGAGAATTCCATGACAGAGGAGCCTGGCAGGCTACAGTCCATGGGGTTGCAAAGAGTCAGACATGACTGAGCAACTAACACAACACTTTGGTTATCTATCCTTTCCCTCCTGGAAACAGTTATTACTTTTTTATTTGTCTCATGTTGTGTCCTGAGACCTCAGCTTGAAGGCAGGCTGTTGGTTCTTGTGTGTACGGTGGCTCAACCATCAGGTTGGGGGGCCCCCAAGAATGTAACCAAACAGGAATGTGGGCCACACCCCATTTGCAGCTCTCCTCCTACTGACTGTTGCCAGCTTGCAGGGGAGTTAAGCCTTTTTTTCTTTCAGCGATCTTTGTATTTCTGGGTCTTAGGAGAGTTGCACCTTTTGCACCCTTTTTCGGGACAGCTCTCATGTCCATAGTTAAGTCATGAAAGGTCTGGTTTCGAGTCATTTGGTAGTTATACCTTGGTTTGAAGGAAAAGGTAGAGAGATAATTTTTAAAAAGCAGCTCAATATTGCCAGAAATATTTACTGTTTGTATTTTCTGAAATATGATAAAATAAGATATTGAACGGGGAAGGCAATGGCACCCCACCCCAGTACTCTTGCCTGGAAAATCCAATGGACGGAGGGGCCTGGTGGGCTGCAGTCCATGGGGTCGCTGACGGTCGGACGGACTGAGCGACTTCACTTTCACTCTTCTCTTTCATGCATTGGAGAAGGAAATGGCAACCCACTCCAGTATTCTCGCCTGGAGAATCCCAGGGATAGGGGAGCCTGGTGGGCTGCCGTCTATGGGGTCACACAGAGTCGGGCACGACTGAAGTGACTTAGCAGCAGCAAGATATTGAAAGAATTTTTTAAAAAAGAACTTTATGGTCAGAAGGTGCTTCCCAGGTGGCTCAGTGGTAAAGGAATCCACCTGCCAATGCACGAGATGTGGGTTCAGTCTCTGGGTAGGGAAGATCCCCTAGAGAGGGAAATGGCAACCCACTCTAGTACTCTTGCCTGGGAAATTCCATGGACAGAAGAGCCTGGTGGGCTACAGTCCATGGGGTCGCAAAGAGTCAGACACGACTTAGCGACTGAACGATAGTCAGAAGATGCCCTTCCTAATTGGAAGCTGATATTCAGAGCCTGATAGAAGTTGGTTTTTCTTTTTTTTAAGACTTCTCTGTCCTCTCTATTTGACAGTGTTCCTCCTGGGACTTTCCAATCAACTGAAACCCTCTTCTCAAAGCTCTGCTGATTACATTCCACCGATTTTGTCCACTTCCTCTCTTTTTTTTAAATTAAAATTTTTTTATTTCTTTATTTTTGGCTGCACTGGTCTTCATCCAGTTTCAAAGAGCAGGGGCTACTCTCTAGTCGCAGTGCACAGGCTTCTCATTTCGGTGGCTCCTCTGGTTGCAGAGCACAGGCTCCAGGTGACAGGCTTCAGTAGCTGCGGTACACGGGCCCGGTAGTTGGGGCATGTGGACTTAGCTGACTTGCGGCACTTGGGATCTTAGTACCTGAATCAGGGATTGAACCCGTGTCTCCTGCACTGGTAGCAGATTCTGAGCCAGCGGGCCACGAGGTAAATCCCTCCACTTCCTTTTTGTCAGCATGATTTTGCTGCGGATAATTTGAAACTTCATTGGGTAAACTTAGGATCTCACCAAACGGACTCCTCTAAGACTCCTTCCTTTCCATATTCTCTCTGCTCCTCCTTCCTCCTTTTGCCACCTTGCATCTTCCATTCAGCTCCCTTGAATCCTATACTAAGCCCCATCAAACTCCTACCTCCTCCCACCCTCTGTCCACCCTACCAGACCTTTTCCTTCTCACTTTGGCCCCTCAACTCCCTACAGACACTTGAACTTAAGGTCCCTTACCCCACATCAGGGGCTTTCAAGGGGTTCAAACACCCCTCAAAGCAACTACAGAAAAGGAACGAGGAGCTTTTGGCATCTGAGAAAGTGAAATCTCTTAAAAGTCTTCTTCTTGAATACAAGTGAAAACCTTAGCCAAGTAGTGGGTAATCAACCTATTAATCTAAGGGTAATCAACCTATTAATCTAAGGGTAATCAACCTATTAATTAAGCCAGAAACACAATTTGGATCCAACTGTTCTTTTGTGAATTAATATACCTAACATATGGCTAAAATTTTAAAATAAAAGCTGTAAGATTTCAGTTTGTGTTTGTCTTGTGTGTTTATGTATGCCTATACTGTTTAGTCAGTAAGTTGTGTCCCACTCTTTGCAACCCTATGGACTATAGCCCACGAGGGTTCTCTGTCCCTGGGATTTCCCAGGCTAGAATACTGGAGTGAATCGCCATGTCCTCCTGCAGGGGATCTTCCCGACTCAGGGATCAAACCCACGTCTCCTGCATTGGCAGGCAGATTCTTTACCACTGAGCCACCAGGGCAGCCCCAATTTGTAAAAGAACTCTATTTAATTGGCTTAAAGGAAAATAAATACTTATAAAAATTAAATATTCTCTCAGAGAAATATAGAAACTAACCTAAAAAAAAAAAAAAAGAAACTAACCTAGTGTTTTTCAAGTTCATGTGACAGGTAATCTTTGGCAAATAAGAATATCACTGGTTTAGTGAAACAAAAATAGGCATGTCTTCAGGGTTTTTAGTATCAGATATTATACATACATACAACTTTTATTCTACCTGGGTTTACTAGTCAGGAAGAAACATAATTTAAAATAATTTAACTTGTAAAATATCTCATGAAATTGTCACCACTTATCCAAACATAATTGTTAAGAACAAAGGAATTAACTAAATGTAGATGAAATAAAAGTTTATAAATTAACTTTTCAGACTTCTTTGGTACAGTGGATAAGGATCTGCTTGCCAGTGCAGGGGACACAGTTTTGATCCCTGGTCTGGAAAGATTCCACATACCTCGGAGCAGCTAAGGCCATGCACCACAGCCACTGAGCCCACGCTCTAGAGCCCAGAAGCCCAGCCCCTACACCCATGTGCCGCAGCTTCTGAAGCCCAGGCACCTAGAGCCTGCGCTCCGCAGCAACAGAAGTTACACAATAAGAAGCCTGGCGCAACACACCAGGGAGCAGTCCCTGCTCATCGAAACTCGAGAAAGCCATCATGCAGCAACAAAGACCCAGCACAGCCAAAAACTGTTTTAATAAATAAAATTTTTAAAATAAATTTTAAATGAACTTTTCAACAATTCAGTTCAGTTCAGTTCAGTCGCTCAGTCGTATCCGACTCTTTGCGACCCCATGAATCGCAGCACGTCTTGCCTTGGCTCATGGCTGCAACATTCAGACCTCTGTTTTCATTGTCACATCTGCTTCTCTGACTATTGCTTGCTTCTTTCCTATATAAGGACATTGGTAATTACACTGGGCTCACCTGTATAATCCAGGATAATCTCTCCATTTCAAGATCCTTAACTTAGACACATCTACCTAGTCTCACCTTCCATAGTCTCTCCACAACCACATAGTCTCTCCCTGTCTCTTATACACATCTAGATGTGTATAAGAGACAGGTCGTATCCGACTCTTTGCGACCCCATGAATCGCAGCACGCCAGGCCTCCCTGTTCATCACCATCTCCCGGAGTTCACTCAGGCTCAAGTCCATCGAGTCCGTGATGCCATCCAGCCATCTCATCCTCGGTCGTCCCCTTCTCCTCCTGACCCCAATCCCTGCCAGCATCAGAGTCTTTTGTTTTATAAAATATAGAGTAGTTTATAATAGTTTCCAAAATCTTTTTGGCCGCTTGAAATGTCCACTGAATATCTAGATAATTTCTAAATAAAATAATATTCCGAAACTTTACTAAACATAAGTGTAGCTTTTACATCCTTAAAGTGTCCAGTTCAGGTTAAGGAAGCTGAACTGTTTCGATGGATGATGGAAAACATATAACAAGATATCAAGAAATCCAAAGCATTATGGATGAAGTCTTTTTAGTATCCTGCAGTACACTGCCAACCGTGATTTTAAATCTCAAGTATGCTATTTAAATAGAGAATAAATGAGTGCTTTCTTGCTATATAAATAAAATGCTTGATTTTTACAGATAGAAAACAAGAAAGTCTAAGTTTGCTCACTTTTGGTCTCTAATTATAAACAGAAAAACATTGGTTCTAATAGTAAGCATCCTTTTGCTACATTAAAAAATTGTACAATGTGGAAGCCTATGATTCTGGATATTATGAAATGATGTAGTCACAAGTTTGCCACCTCTAGAATGTTGGTGTGACAGTTCCAATTGCTTTTTCTTAGTTTTTACTAGAAATTAAAGTCTCTAAGCCTGATGGCTTAGATGGTAAAGCGTCTGCCTACAATGTGGGAGACCCGGGTTCAATTCCTGGGTCGGAATGGAAATCCACTCCAGCACTCTTGCCTGGAAAATCCCATGGACAGAGGAGCCTGATAAGCTACAGTCTATGGGGTCACAAAGAGTCGGAGACGACTGAGCGACTTCATTTTCACTTTCACTTTTCAAGAGTTAAGAATTCTAATTAATGCATATAATTAAAAGCAGTAGGAAAAAAACTATGCCAAGTATACAAGGCATGTAGGGTATGATTTTAAGTAAGAAAAAGTATGAGGTATGGAGACATATTTTTGTTAAGAAAAAAATGAGTGATTTTGTCCTAAAATAGAATAACTGGTTGTTCCAGAATGAGAAAGACAAGAGTAAAGGACAAAGGGGAGAGGTGGAATTGGAGGAAAGTAATCAGAAGGTATACTTCCCTGGTGGCTCAGAGGTTAAAGCATCTACCCCCAGTGTGGGAGACCCAGGTTCAATCCCTGTCCCCTGGAGATGGAAATGGCAACCCACTCCAGTATACTTGCCTGGAGAATCCCATGGAGGGAGTAGCCTGGTAGGATACAGTCCATGGGGTTGCAAAGAGTCGGACACAACTGAGCTACTTCCCTTTCAATCAGAAGGTATAAACTTCCAGTTATAAGAGAAACAAATACTAGAGACGTAATGCACAACATAATCAATATCATTAACACTGCTGTAATTATGTGTGAACATTGTTAAGGAAATAAGTTCTTATGATTCATGTTGTTTTATCAGATCTTTGATTACTTAAGGAAATAAGTCTTCTCCAGCTACTGTGTTATCACTTATTTGTGGAATCTAAAAAATAAACTAGTGAGTACAACAAAAAAAGAAACAGGCTCACACATTAGAGACCAAACTAGTGATTACCAGTGGGGTTAGGGAAAGGAGGGCAGAACATGATATGGGTAGAGGGTTAAGAGGTACAGACTACTATATGTAAAATAAATGTTACAAGGATACATTGTATAGCATAAGAAATATGGCCAATATTTTAAAATAATTGTAAATGGAGTATAACCTTTAAAGTTTGTGAATTACTATGTTGTACACATGAAATTTACATAATATTGTAAATCAGCTATGCCTCAACACAAGTAAAAGGAAAAGAAAAGCAAATCTTCTATGTTAAAAGAGCTAAATTTCTTTTTACTACTATGTAATTTCCATATTTGCCTTTGAGAGCTTTGTCATTTTGGTTAAATGGATAACTAAGTGTTATTTCACAGTGACCTATGCTACTATTTAACCAAGTGTTTTGAAATCTTTTGATATTTTTAAAAACTTGTTTTTGTAATTCAGTCACTAAGTCGTGTCTGACTTTTTGCAACCCATGAACTTCAGCACATCAGGCTTCCCTGTCCTTCACTGTCTCCCAGAGTTGGCTCAAATTCATGTCCACTAAGTTGGTAATGCTGTCTAACCATCTCATTCTCTGTTGCCCTCTTCTTTTGCCTTCAATCTTTCCCAGCATCAGGGTCTTTTCAATGAGTCAGCTCTTAAAATCAGATGGCCAAAGTATTGGAACTTAAACTCCAGCACCAGTCCTTTCAATGAATATTTAGCGTAGATTTCCTTTAGGATTGACTGCTTTGATCTCCTTGCAGTCTAAGGGACTCAACGGTGCTCAGCCTTCTTTATGGTCTAACTCTCACATCCATACATGATTCCTGGAAAAACCACAGCTTTGACTATACGGACTTTTGTCGTTAAAGTGAGGTCTTTGCTTTTTAATATGCTGTCTAGGTTGGTCATAGCTCTCCTTCCAAGGAGCAAGTGTCTTTTAATTTCATGGTTGCTGTCACCATATGCAGTGATTTTGGAGCCCAAGGAAATAAAATATGTCACTGTTTTGACTTTTTCCCCATCTATTTGCCATGAAGTGATGGGACTGGATGCCATGATCTTAGTTTTTTGAATTTTGAGTTTTAAGTTGGCTTTTTCACTCTCCTCTTTCACCTTCATCAAGAGGCTCTTTAGTTCCTCTTCATTTTCTGCCATTAGAATGGTATCATCTGCATATCTGAGGTTGTTGATATTTCTCCCAGCAATCTTGATTCTAGCTTGTGATTCATCCAGCCTAGCATTTTGCATGATGTACTCTGCATATAAGTTAAAAAATCCAGCCTTGATTGGGAAATACTCCTTTTCCAATTTGGAACCAGTCTGTTGTTCCATGTAAGGTTCTAACTGTTGCTTCTTGACCTACATACAGGTTTCTCAGAAGGCAGGTAAGGTGGCCTGGTAGTCCCATCTCTTTAAGAATTTTCCACAGTTTGTTGTGATCCACACAAACAAATGCTTTAGTTAGTCAATGCGTAATTAGATGTTTTTCTGAAATTCCCTTGCTTTCTCTATGATCCAACAGATCTTGGCAATTTGATCTCTGGTTCCTCTGCCTTTTCTAAACTCAGCCTGCACATCTGGAAGTTCTCGGTTCACATGCTGCTGAAGTCTAGCTTGAAGGATTTTGAGCATAACATTACTAGCAAGTGAAATGAGTGCAACTATATAGTAGCTTGTACATTCTTTGGCACTGCCCTTCTTTGGGATTGGAATGAAAACTGACCTTTTCCAGTCCACTAGCTTTGTTTGTAGTAATGCTTTCTAAGACCCACTTAACTTCAGATTACAAGATGTCTGACTTTAGGTGAGTGACCACACCATCATGATTATCTGGGTCATTTTTGTAACATTACTAGCAAGTGAAATGAGTGCAACTATATAGTGGCTTGTACATTCTTTGGCACTGCCCTTCTTTGGGATTGGAATGAAAACTGACCTTTTCTATAGTCCACTAGCTTTGTTTGTAGTAATGCTTTCTAAGACCCACTTGACTTCAGATTACAGGATGTCTGGCTTTAGGTGAGTGACCACACCATCATGATTATCTGGGTCATTTTTGTACAGTTTCTCTGTGTATTCTTGCTGCCTCTTTTTAATCTCTTAAAAAGTTTGGAAAACTTACCAAAAATCAAATTCTAAATGAAGTCTTTTTGACCTTGAACTAATTTTGGGATTTCCTAGAGGGCCCCCAATTATTTAACTTATATGCAGAGTACATCATGTGAAATTCTGGACTGGGTGAAGCACAATCTGCAATCAAGATTGCAGGGAGAAATATCAGTAACTTCAGATATACAAATGACACCACCCTAATGGCAGAAAGTGAAGAGGAATTAAAGAGCCTCTTAATGAAGGTGAAAGAGGAGAGTGAAAAAGCTGGCTTAGAACTCAACATTCAAAAAACTAAGATCATGGCATCAGGTTCCATCACTCCATTGCAAATAGATGGAGAAACGATGGAAACAGTGACTTACTTTATTTTCTTGGGCTCCAAAATCACTACGGACAGTAACTGCTACTATGAAATTAGAAGATGCTTACTCCTTAGAAGAAAAGCTATGACAAGCCTAGTCAGTGTATTGAAAAGCACAGACATTACTTTGCCAACAAAAGTCCATATAGTCAAAGCTATGGTTTTTCCTGTAGTACATGTACAGATGTGAGAGCTGGACAATAAAGAAGGCTGAGTGCCAAAGAATCAATGCCTTTGAACTGTGATGCTAGAGAAGGCTCTTGAGAGTTCCTTAGACTGCAAGGAAATCAAACCAGTCAATCCTAAAGGAAATCAGCCCTGAATATTCATTGGAAGGACTGGTGATTAAGCTGAAGCTCCAATACTTCGGCCACCAGATGTGAAAAGCCAAGTCATTAGAAAAGACTCTGATGCTGGGAAAGATTAAAGGCAGGAGGAGAAGGGGACAACAGAGGGCGAGCTGGTAAGATGGCATCACCAACTCAATGAACATGAGTTTAAGCAAACTCTGAGAGATAGTGAAGGACAGGGAAGCCTGGTGTTCTGCAGTCTGTGGGGTTGCAAAGAGTCAGGCACGACTGAGTGACTAAACAACAAAAGGGCCCCAGGAACTTTTCAAAAGAGTTTTCTCTCTCCTTGTAAAAAGACAGATGTTAAGCTAATTAGGCTTATACACTATGTTAATTTACATGGGAAATATTGTTAAGTAAAAAGTAATGTTTAACTCTGAAAGAGACTCACAGTCTTAGATTATGAACTTATGGTGGCTGGGGGGGAAGATGGGGGGAAGGGATAGCTGGGAATCTGGGATGGACATGTACACACAGCTATATTTAAAATAGATAACCAACAAAGACCTATTGTATAGCATATAGAAGCTCTCTTCTCAGTGTTATGTGGCAGTCTAGATGGGAGGCAATTTGGGGGAGAATGGAGAAGGAAATGGCCTAGAGAATCCCATGGTCAGAGGAGCCTGGTGGGCTGCCGTTTATGGAGTCACACAGAGTCAGACACGACTGAAGCGACTTAGCAGCAGCAGCAGGATACATGTATATGTATGGCTCAGTCCTTTTGCTGTTCATCTGAAACTCACAGCATTGTTAATTGGCTATATGCCAATACAAAATAGAGTTCTTCTCTTTTTTTAAGGAAGTAATGTTTAACCTTCGTAAGTTATATTTGTGAGGATGTATATTATTAGTGTGTGTTCCAGAAAGTATATGAAATTCCTAGAATCTGATACATCCTCATACAGTGTTATCAGTCATAACTCTAGTTATCATCCTAAACTGTGTACAACACAGAAATAACCAAATTTCCTTGTCAGGTGTTCTGGAATGAACTTTCATCAAGTTTTTAACCATGGTCATTTTGTCAGTCACAGACAGTTATTGTTTTACTCTGATGTTTCCTGAAAGCTTTTGCAAGTACCTATGATGCAAAAACTCTTTGTCTTCAGATTCATGGAAAGGACTCTAATAAGTATGCAAGGATACCACTTTCCAATGACTTTAAGATCATATCATTAAACCGGGTAAGAGTTTCCAAAACGGTAATGGGAAAACAGAATGAGTCATAAAGTAGCTCAAGATCAAGCAAAAGAAGATCTAATCATAGGGGACAGAATAAACTGATGAGCACAACTACAGTTTGTATTAGTTTTTGTTTGAAATTTTGCTAGTTCTCTCATGCTTTGTTTTCTAGTTTTAAGAAAGCTTTTTTCTCTTAAGCAATCTATGACTTACTGCAGTTTGGTATAGTATACCTTCATAAACAGAATTGAAGCATTTATCTTTTCTCCCTATCTGATCCCTCCAGAATTCATACTCTTAATGTGTGTTCTTGTTTTCACAGCAATATAGCTATTTGCATAAGTTGTAGAAGAATCTGTTGTTCTTGTGACAGGACACAGTTAGAAACGGTTATATTACTAAGGCTTGACTAGGATATCAAATTGGAGAATGATGTACATAGAATAAGATATGACCAGACAGCTTTAAGGAAGTAAGCTTGACTTTACAGTGAAAATGAAAGTGAAGTGGCTCAGTTGTGTCTGACTCTTTGTGACCCCATGGACTGTACCCTGCCAGGCTCTGCTTTACCATCTGAGCCATTAAGCCCCTTCTAAGAAACTTCCTGGATCCTTGGCTTTAGGTTTTCCAGCCTTACCAAGTGAGTAAGGAAGATCACTTCCTATCAGTCCCAGGAATCTCAGTATGTTTTGAGGGGGACTTTGAGCAGAGAGGAACTAACCCAAATGTATAGATATGCATGTGAACTCTGACAATGAGTTCCTGGTTTGGCTTCTGAGTCTTGAAAGTCAAAAAACTTTTTTTAAAAAAAAAAGGTCCAATCTGAGGTTCCTTATGAAAGTTCTAACAAAGAAGATTTTAAAAGCGCCTACATGCTCAATTGCTATTCTTGCTGCTCTTATGTAAATAATCAGGTCAAGTTTTGTGAGCCCAAACTTGTTTTGTGAACAGATTTGCTTTTCTGTGATTATATTTTCTAGAAATGGGGGTGATTGTACAGCAAAAGATTGTTTCAGTAGAAAATTATAACAATCTTTGTGGATATGAGGTTCTAGCAAACTGGACTGGATCTTAAATTCTAGTTTTCTCTAATATCTGTCTAAAATTCTCCAAACTAATGCTTGCAATTTTCTTTCACTCTTCTGACTGAAATCCCTAAAAACAAACCTGCCCTTTTCCCAAAGCCCTGGAAGCTGAAGCTGGACAACTTGATATAAACCTCAGAGAAATCACCACAATGGATCATGTATGAACAACCTTCATGCCTGTTGCTGTCCAGGTCGCTCGGAAAGTTCACCAGAACACCCAATGACATCATCAAAAATATTAATATTAAACTTCAAAAGGTGCTTCCAGCCCATTATATAGAAATCTTCTCAGGGCTGCTCTCTGAACTCAGACACTGACTTACAGTGTGCTCCAACCATTATTTGTTTTGTTTCCAAAGAAATGCCTCTTATCAAATACCTGCTCACTTGTACCATATCCATTCTAACTTTGGTAGGATCCCACCTGCAATATCACTTCCTGGAATGAGACACAATTGTTTAACTGAACTGACCTATTCTCAAGATTAAGAGACTGGTTCAGTGAGATCTACCAACTCAGCTTCTAGACCATGAAACTTGGGGAATTTTCAAAGGTGGGTCATGAGGGTAGCAGAATATGCCACCCCAAAAGATGACTGCAGGAGTTCAAGACATGCTATCCCAAAATATGCTGCTTTGGTGTACTATTTGGAGCTGTAGGCACTTGAAAAGTGGCAAATGCAGGTAGAGCTTTCTTTGAACTCCACTTATCTGCCTAAAGATAGATCCTCCAAAAGGAACTCGTTTATCATAAATATCCTCCCTAGAGGCATCACTAACCCAGGGATATCGACTTATCACAGGAGAGGAGGCTAGAGGTTGACACAACATGCAGACAAACTTGGTCACAAACTATCATATCTTCCATCTAGACTTTGAAGAGCCCATTCATCTTTCTTAAAAATCATTTCCTCTTCCCTGAAAGTCCTAAATGGAGAAGGCAATGGCACCCCGCTCCAGTACTCTTGCTTGGAAAATCCCACGGACAGAGGAGCCTGGTAGGTTGCAGCCCATGGGGTCACTAAGTTGGACATGACTGAGCGACTTCACTTTCACTTTTATGCATTGGAGAAGGAAATGGCAACCCACTCCAGTGTTCTTGCCTGGAGAATCCCAGGGATGGGGGAGCCTGGTGGGCTGCCATCTATGGGGTCACACAGAGTCGGACACGACTGAAGTGACTTAGCAGCAGCAGCAGCAGCAGAGAGTCCTAACATCCTCACTCTTCTTTCTCTGCTAAGATGGTATTTAATCCTGAATTCTAAGCCAACTCAGAGAGTTACTCATTTTCCCTTGGACATCTCCCACATATGCACAAGGTATACATGTTAGTAAACTTCTCTTTGCTTTTCTCTTGTTCATCTGTGTTTTACTGCAGAGATCTCACCAAAGAACTCAGAAAGGTAGAGGGGAAATTATTTTTCTTCCTTTGGAAGCTATACAAATTGGAGTTCTCTTTCTCCCTCCTGCCTCATCCACTGCCACGCATGTGTATGTGCTAAGTTGCTTCAATTGTGTCCAACTCTTTGCGACCCTATGAACCATGGCCTACCAGACTCCTCTGTCTGTGGGATTCTCCAAGCAAGAATACTGGAGTGGGTTGCTGTGCCCTCCAGGGGATCTTCCCAGCTCAGGGATCAAACCCACGAATCCTGCATTGCAAGCAGATTCTTTACTGCTGAGTCACTGGGGAAGTCTTCACCCACTCCCATCTATCAATAAATCAGTAAGTTTTCTATCCTAGGTGCTAGGGATTAAGAATTGAATAAGATACCAAAGATGGTGGTGGGGGGAGACAGATTCATTTTAAAAGATCAATTACCATATAGTGTGATAAGTGCTGTAAGAGAGACAATTTCAGAGGCTTCTGAGAACTCAGAGTGGTACATCACCCGGACCCCACCAGACTGAGGAGACGGGGTAAGAAGATGGTACCTACACTGTCTCTTTAAGAACAAGGAGTAATTGTTGGACTTCCTGGTGGTCCAGTGGTTAGGCGGTGGACACAGTTTCCATCCCTGGTCCCGGAAGATTCCACATGCCTTGGGCAAACTAAGCCCTACAACTACTGAAGCCCTCACCCTCTAGGGCTTGTGCTCTGCAACAAGAGAAGCCACTGCAGTGAGGAGCTGGCACACTGCAATTGCAGAGTAGCCCCTGCTCTCTGCAACTAGAGAAAGCCCGTACACAGAAATGAAGACCCAGCACAGCCAAAAATAAATAAATGAATAATTTTTAAAAAGGACAAATAATCATTCATTAGCCAGATGAGAAGAAGAAAGGAGGAAGCAAGAGAGGGTGAACAGATTGGACAGAAGAGGAAAAGAAGTCAAAAACAACACCCAGGTTACTCGCATGGTGGGCAGATGTGGTGCAATCACAAAGACAGAAAAGGACAGACGAGAAACAGATATAAAGGAAAACAGGTCAGTTCAGACTAGGACATGCTGAGTCTCAGGTGCCTGCAGATATTCAGGGAAAGATAACCAACTTGAATTTCCAAAGTGTGTTCTAGGAACCCAAGTTCTGGGAGATATTAATATTCCAAGAAAAAGGGTGGGGGTCTGTTGCGGGTTGTACTGGCCCAAGTTCCAAGAAAACAGAGCCTGAGGCAAAGATTATGTGCTCAGGCTTTTTATGAAGGCACAAACCCAAAACCTCAAGAATAATATAAAAGGGAAGGGGGGTGGGATGGAAAACAGTGCAAGACGCCAGGAGGAGTGGCTGGTTGGCCACACAACTACACTATTGGCTACAGTGAAGTAGTTAAGGAAAAGCAAAAGGTCAGGTGTTCAGGGCTCAGGCAGGACTGGGAGAATCTGAGGAAATGTACTGCTTATGTCCTATACAGACATCGATAAGTTTAAGAAATACAGAGTATTACATCAGTTCAGTTCAGTCGCTCAGTCGTGTCCGACTCTTTGCGACCCCATGAATCGCAGCACGCCAGGCCTCCCTGTCCATCACCAACTCCCGGAGTTCACTCAGACTCACGTCCATCGAGTCAGTGATGCCATCCAGCCATCTCATCTTCTGTTGTCCCCTTCTCCTCCTGCCCCCAATCCCTCCCAGCATCAGTCTTTTCCAATGAGTCAACCCTTCACATGAGGTGGCCAAAAAGTACTGGAGTTTCAGCTTTAGCATCATTCCTTCCAAAGAAATCCCAGGGTTGCTCTCCTTCAGAATGGACTGGTTGGATCTCCTTGCAGTCCAAGGGACTCTCAAGAGTCTTCTCCAACACCACATTTCAACAGCATCAATTCTTCGGTGCTCAGCCTTCTTCACAGTCCAACTCTCACATCCATACATGATTACTGGAAAAACCATAGCCTTGACTAGACGGACCTTAGTCGGCAAAGTAATGTCTCTGCTTTTGAATATGCTATCTAGGTTGGTCATACCTCNGGACTCTCAAGAGTCTTCTCCAACACCACATTTCAACAGCATCAATTCTTCGGTGCTCAGCCTTCTTCACAGTCCAACTCTCACATCCATACATGATTACTGGAAAAACCATAGCCTTGACTAGACGGACCTTAGTCGGCAAAGTAATGTCTCTGCTTTTGAATATGCTATCTAGGTTGGTCATACCTCCTCTTAAATGTTTGCAATGCCTTTTAGCACATTAACTGTTCTAGGAGCACCTCAGCAAAATAGTCAAATTCATTTTATTTAACCCAGTATTTTCCAAACTTATTTGACCATGGAGGCTTTCTTTAATGTCCTATTTGTCTGTAGAATTCAATTTTGGTAAGCTGTGGGTACTGGAATCTGGACTCAGGGAAGAGTATAAATTGGAAATAAAGATTTGAGAAACATACAGATATTTATTGAAGTCTGGAGAATGAAGGGGATCATGCAGGAGGAGTTTGTAGGATGCCTTCTAAGCCAGAGTCTTGGGAAATACCAATATAAAGGGACAAACACAGCAAGAAGATCCCCTAAAAGAAACAAGGAAGAGTCAGCCACAGAATTAGGAGAATCAGAAACCATCATTCAGCAGACAAAGAAGAAAGGAATTTATGATCAGATGCAGGTTATCAGAGGACACATTTGGACTGAGCCACTGAAAGTCCAACCTAGTTCCCTGGCAGTCCAGTGGTTAGGATTCCTCGCTTTCACTGCTGAGGGCCTGGTTTCAGTCCCTAGTCAGAAGTTAAAAATCCTGCAGCAAAAAAAAAAAATCCATCCTAACCATCAGACATTACAAGCTGCTGCTGCTAAGTCACTTCAGTCGTATCCGACTCTGTGTGACCCCATAGATGGCAGCCCACCAGGCTCCCCCGTCCCTGGGATTCTCCAGGCAAGAATACTGGAGTGGGTTGCCATTTCCTTCTCCAATGCATGNTGCTGCTGCTGCTGCTGCTGCTGCTGCTGCTAAGTCACTTCAGTCGTGTCCGACTCTGCGTGACCCCATAGATGGCAGCCCACCAGGCTCCCCCGTCCCTGGGATTCTCCAGGCAAGAATACTGGAGTGGGTTGCCATTTCCTTCTCCAATGCATGAAAGAGAAAAGTGAAAGTGAAGTCGCTCAGTCTGTCCGACTGTTAGCGACCCCATGGACTGCAGCCCACCAGGCTACTCCGTCCATGGGATTTTCCAGGCAAGAGTACTGGGGTGGGGTGCCATTGCCTTCCCCAGATAAAATAATTAATCTTTCTTCTTTGCCCATTTGTTACGCCTTTTTATGGCACTTTGAAAGTTTGAAAATTTACACAACTATACATGTGTGTGTCCACAGTTCATAAGATGATACAATTTCCATTTTTATAGGATTGATTTTATCCCAGTTTTTCAATATAAGAATCTAAGTTAAAGAGTGACAGGTAAAATTGGAGCCTTTTGCTGTCTATTGTAAAGACTTTTTGGATACTTCAGGAAAATTGAAAAAGTGAACGACTCTAATGACTATGTTACACATTCTTTTGCAAAACTAGTGTTTCCCAGCTCTTTGTTTTAACAAAATTAAGAAGAACCCAGGCAAGTAGTCAGGTGGCAGAGTATTAAAAATAGTGTTGCTAGGTGGTGTTCAGTATTTCATGAGGAAAGACTGAAAAGAACCGAGTGACGTCACTGGTCTGATACAAGGCGCCTCGGAGTTTCCTATTTGCTGTCATGGTGATTCGCGTAAAAAAAAAAATAATAAATACAAAAAATAAATAAATAAATAAATAAATAGCTTGTGTCAATTCACAAATGTATTTTGTGAATAAAATCGAGTGAAGTTATCCAGAAGCGAAGTGGAAACACTAGCTTAAATAAAAGAAAAAAGAATAACAACATATCTGACTATTGAAGCATTTGTTCATATGATTTACAAATGGATGAAAATGATAGAAAATCACAATTCTTTTTAGATAACATTAGATACATTTAAAGTCGAGACTGGAGATTTATTTAAATGCTAAGTGAAACTATACCTGCATGCCGGTTATCAATCTATTGCTTTTCAGCTCCAGATTTACCCTTCATTATCTGTTGTGTGATATCATTATCTTGTGAAATAGGATACTATGAAGGGTCTTTCAAGCATCCTTCTTTTGCAGCAAGCGTGACGTCAGGCATTATCATTAGCGGGAACAGGAGGAATATTGCAAAAGGAAGAAGCCCTTTCCAGTTCTGTTGTTCCGTCACTCAGTCATGTCCAACCCTCTGCAACCCCATGGACTACAGCACACCATGCTTCCCTGTCCTTCACTATCTGCCCGAGTTTGCTCAAACTCAGGTCCATTGAGCTGATGATGCCATCCAACAATTTCATCCTCTGTTGCCCCTTCTCTTCTTGCCCTCAATCTTTCCCAGCATCTGGTCTTTTCCAACGAGTAGGCTCTTCGCATCAGGTAACCAAAGTATTGGAGCTTCAGCTTCAGCATCAGTCTTTCCAATGAATATTCATGGTTGATCTCCTCTAGGATTGACTGGCTGGATCTCCTTGCTGTCCAAGGGAATCTCAAGAGGCTTCTCCATCACCCCAGTTCAAAAGCATCAGTTCTTTGGTGGTCAGCCTTCTTTATGGTCCAACTCTCACATCCATACATGACCACTGGAAAAACCATAGCTTTAACTCTATGGATTTTTGTAGGCAAAGTGATGTCTCTGCTTTTTAATCTGCTATCTAGGTCTGTCATACCTTTCAAGGGTCAGACGTCTTTTAATTTCATGGCTGCAGGAACTGCCCACAGTGATTTTGGAGCCAAAAAAAAATAAAGCCTGGCACTACTTCTACTTTTTCCCCATCTATTTGTCATGAAGTGATGGAACCAGATGCCATGACCTTAGTTTTTTGAATGTTGAGTTTTAAGCTGGCTTTTCCAGCCTCCTCTTTCACCTTCATCAAGAGACTCTTTAATTCCTCTTTGCTCCTGCAGTTAGGCTGGTATCATCTGCGTAGCTGAGATTATTGCTATTTCTCCTAGCTATCTTGATTCCAGCTTGTGCTTCCTCCATCCTGGCATTTCACATTTCCCAGGTCCAGGGGGCTGCTATTTTGGGGTTTCTTGCACCAGCTTCACTGTTGGCATCAGCTGTGTATATCAGGCCCTCCAGTGTCTCTGCTCCAACATCATTTCCAGAAGGTACAGTCACTCAGTGAGATCACAGTCTCAGGCCCAGCTTGGTGACCACCTTTTGTCCCTTCTGACATGGACACCGACCTGCCTGCTTTCATGCTGCTCTGTCAGCAGGCAAGCTTCTGATGCCACGAATCCCTCTAGGTCTCCCTGCACTCACTCAGGCCCCCAGAGCAGAGTTTCTCCAGTGCTGGATCCTGCAGGGCGCAGCTCTCACTGCTTCTGTCCCTTGCAGAACTTCTTGTGCCCAGGGCCAAGTTCCTGTAGAACACCATTTCTCAAGATCTGGGCACCTGCACGGTGTGACTTTCTTTGACACCCAGCTTCTGCAGAGGACAACTTCTTCACCTCCATGCAGCATACCACTAATCAGCAGCTTGTCATGGTGTCTCCCCCAACGACTTTACAGCAGGTCCTGAGCCACAGCACATCCGTGCAGATGGTGTCCACAGAACTCGAGGCAGATCCCCAGCGTGTCTCCCTGGTGTACAACCTCAGTCATTTCTCCATCATTTAATGAGGCCAGCCCTGCCCTCTCCAAGGAGGTCTGGGTCTCAGCCTAAGGTGGGTAACTGAAGCAAGGGGCGGTAGAGTGGCTGCTGGACTATTCTATCTCAGCCCAGAGATAAGAGATAATGTTTATTATATCTGGTATTTATTCATTTCGTAATTTTTTCACTTATTAGCTATTTCCTCATTTTTCCAAATCTTGTTATAGTTAAGACTTATTTTTTTGTTTTGCTTTTAGAGTTAAATTATCCCTGTTAAGCATTTTTATTTTAAAAATTACAGCCTTTTCATTTTATATTTTGATTTTCCATGGTTACTTAAATATAATTCTATTAAATGGACATTATCCAACAGTATATCTTTTACCAGTGAGAAGATAAAATGCTTTACTTCCTGATCTTTGGGTCTATCAAATTCATCTTCATTTTGTTTTTGCAGTAAAGACAAGTCAACTGGTCAGAAGAATGTTGTTATATGTATTTCTTTTTTATACATTGTACGGGTTTCTCTGTCGTTATCTGTCATCAACAATTTCTGAGAAATCTAAAGTCATCTCACTTTCTCTGTGTTGCCTTCTCTTTCTTTCCCTTGGATACTAGCAAGTTTCTTTCTTTACATTTGAAAATCAATGAGTTTATTTTATATTTAGCAGTTTGTATCTCTTAATTTCATGCCCATATCTTGCTCCTCTCCACTCCTCTCTCCCTATTGAAAAGTGAAAGTGTCAATTGTGTGCTTGTGTCCTACTCTTTGGGACCCCATGGACTGTAGCCCGCCAGACTCCTCTGTCCATGGAATTCTCTAGGCAAGAATACTAGAGTGGGGCGCCATTTTCTCCTCCAGGGGATCTTCCCAATCCAGGTATTGAATCCAGTTTTCCTGCACTGCAGGCAAATTCTTTACCATCTGAGCCACCAGGGAAGCCCCTATTGGTAACCACTAATTTGTTTTCTAAATCTGTGACTCTGTTTCTCTTTTGCTACTATTCCATTGTATGTACAGGTTTCTCTGGTGGCTCAGAGGAAAAGAATCAACCTGCAATTAGGAGTTACAGGAGACGCAATTTTGATCCCTGGCTCAGGAAGATCCCATGGAGGATAGCATGGCAGCCCACTCCAGTATTCTTGCCTGGAGCCTGACGGCCTGCAGTCCATAAGGTTGCAAAGAGTTGGACACGACTGAAGCGACTTAGCATGCACACATGCTTTGTATGTACGTATGTTTGTATGAGTGTGTGTGTGTGTTGTGTGTGTATCACATCTTCTTTTTATCCATTTATCTGTTGATGGACACTTGGGTTACTCCTTCCATATCTTGGTTTTCTTAAATAGTGCCGCAAGGATATATTGTACAGAACAGGTAAATATAGCTATTATGTTGCAATAACTGTTAGTGGAGTATAATCTATAAAAATACTGAATCACTATGTCATTGTACACTTGAAACTAATATATTGTAAATCAACTCTAATTCAATTAAAAATAAAGTTTTATAATTAAAAAAAAGAAAGAAAGTACCTCCTGCCTAGCTGCAAAATACCTGACTAGTAGTCTTCAAAACTGCCAAGGTCATCTGAAACAAGGAAAGACAGAAATCAAGAAATCAAGGAAAGTCAGAAAAAGGAAAGGCAGCCAAGAGAAGCCTTCAGGAATTATGACATCTGAATGATATACGGTGTGCTGGATGGGGTCCTGGAACAGAAAAAGGACAGTAGCTAAAACCTAAGGAAATATGAATAAAGTATGCAGCCATGCATTCTCAGACACTCAGCGCTGTTTGATTCTTTGCAATCCCATGGACTGTAGCCCACCAGGCTCTTCTGTCCATGGAATTTGAATGGCACTGAAACATGTATAATATCACATGTGAAACAAATCGCCAGTCCAAGTCTGATGCAGGATACAGGATGCTTGGGGCTGGTGCACTGGGATGACCCAGAGGGATGGTATGGGGAGGGAGGTGGGAGAGGGGTTCAGGATGGGGAACATGTGTACACCCGTGTCAGATTCATGTTGATGTACGGCAAAACCAATACAATATTGTAAAGTAATTAGCCTCCAATTAAAACAAATAAATTTAAATTAAAAAAAAAAAAGAATACTGGATTGCCATTTCGTACTCTAGGAGATTGTCCCAACCCAGGAATCAAACCCATGTCTCTGTGGTCTCCTACATTGGCAGGCAGATTCTTTACCACTGCTCTACCTGGGAAGCCTATAAATACATTATGGACTTAGGTTAATAATTATATACTGGTATCAGTTCATTAACTGTAACACATGTACTGTATTAGTGTATGATATTAGTAAAATGCGGAAATGGAGGGCAGTTATATGGTAACTTGCTTAGACTATGATCTTAATTTTTCTGTAAACTGAGAACTTTTCTTAAAAGTAAAGTCTATTTTAAAAAAACTTTTAAAAAAGAATATCAATTGGTTTACCAGAAAATGCCTGTCTTTTTACCTTTATTAAGTCACTGAAATACAGTGGGCATTTTAAATCTGCTATTCAGTTTATCCTTTACTATGGGAAATATTTTTTTAGTTTTTATTGTGATAAGAACAACTACATGAGATTTACCCCCTTAACAGATTTTTAGGTGTACAATGCAGTATTGTGATCTATAGGCACAATGTTGTACACCAGATCTTTAAAAATCACTCATCTTGCATAACTGAAATTTTGTACCAGCTGGTCAGCAACTCCCCAGTTCCCCCTCCCTCCAAGCTCTGGCCACCACCATTGCACTGTTTCTACAGATTTGACTATTTAGATCCAGTATAAGTGGAATCATACAGTAACTGTCCTTCTATGACTAGTTTATTTCACTCAGCATAATGTTCTCAAGATTCATAAATATTGTTGCTGCTGCTGCTGCTGCTGCTGCTAAGTCACTTCAGTCGTGTCCGACTGTGTGACCCCAGAGACGGCAGCCCACCAGGCTCCCCCATCCCTGGGATTCTCCAGGCAAGAATACTGGAGTGGGTTGCCATTGCCTTCTCCAATGCATGAAAGAGAAAAGTGAAAGTGAAGTCACTCAGTCTGTCCGACTGTTAGCGACCCCATGGACTGCAGCCCACCAGGCTACTCCGTCCATTGGATTTTCCAGGCAAGAGTACTGGGGTGGGGTGCCATTGCCTTCCCCGAAATATTGTTGCATATGACAGGATTTCCTTTTTTTCAAAGGCTGAATAATAGTATATTGTGTGTATATAGTACAAAATTTTTAATCCATTCATCTGTCAATGAGCATGTAATTTTGTTCCACATCTTGGTTATTCTGAATAATGCTGCAGTGAATGTGGGAGTGTTATTATCTCCTCAGGATTCTGATTTCAGTTCTTTAAGATAAATACCTAGAAGCAGGTTTGCTGGGTCAGTTGGTAGGTCTATTTTTAATTTTCTGAGGACCCTCCATATTGTTTTCCATAGTGGCTGCACCATTTTGCATTCCCACCAACAGTATACAAAGGTTCTAATTATTCTACATTCTCACCCACACTTGCCTTTTTTTTTCTTAACTATCTTAACAGATGAGAGGTGATATATTACTGTAGTTTGATTTGCATTTTCTGATGATTAGTGGCATTAAGAACCTTTTCATACATTTGTTGGCCATTTGTATATCTTCTTTGGAGAAATGTCTACTCAAATCTCTAACTCATTTTTAGGTGAATTATTAGGTTTTCTTTTTATTGAGATGCTGTTGTTGTTGTTTAGTGGCTAAGTCACGTGCAACTCTTTGTGACCCCATGGACTGTAGCCTGCCAGGCTCCTCTGTCCATGGGATTTTCCAGGCAAGAATACTGCAAATGGGTTTCCACTTCATTCTCCAGGGGATCTTCCCTACCCAGGGATCGAACTCACATCTCCTGCATTGGCAGGCAGATTCTTTACTGCTGAGCCACCAGGAAAGCCCACTATTGAGATGTAGAAATACCTTATATATTTTGGAAGCTAACCCTTATCAGATATCTTCAGGAAAGTTACAGGACACAAAATCAGTCTCTAAAAATTAGTTGTGTTGCCATACAGTAGTAACAAACTATTGAAAAAAGGAATTAGGAAAACTATCCCATTTACAATAACATCAAAAAGAATAAACTATTTCGGGATAAACTTAACTAAGGAAATGAAAACTTTTTACACTGAAAAAGACAAAACATTGGTAAAATAAATAATACAAAGACAACTGGAAGGATAGCTCATGTTCGTGAATTGGAAGAATTAATATCGTTAAAATGTCCATACTACCCAAAGATATTGGAGAAGGGAATGACAATCCACTCCAGTACTCTTGCCTGGAGAATCCCATGGACAGAAGGGCCTGGCAGGCCACAGTCCATGGCGTCCCAAAGAATCAGACATGCCTGAGTGACTAACACACTACCCAAAGATATGGACAGAGTCAAAGCAATGTCTATCTAAGTCTCAGTGTCACTGTTACAGAAATAGAAAAGACAATTGTAAAATTCACATGGAATCACATAAGACTTTGAATAGCCAAAACAGCCTTGAAAAAGAAGAACCAAGCTATAGGCATAAAGCTTCCCTATTTCCAAATATATTATAAAGCTATAGCAATCAAAATGCCATGTATAGACGTAAAGACAGTCACGGAATAGAAAAGAGAGCCCAGAATTAAACCCACATGTATGTGGTCAACAGATCTTTGACAAGAATGGTACTACACAATGGGGAGAGGACAGTGAGTTTAACAAAGAGTGCTGGAAAAACTGGACAGCAACATGCCAAAGAATAAAACTGTCCTCTTCTCTTACACCACACACAAAAATCAACTCATAATGGACAGATTTTGGTTAGAACTCTCGGAAGAAAATATAGGAGAAATCTTCACAACATCAGTCTTGACAACTATTTCAAGGTTACAACATCTAAATTCAGTTCAGTCGCTCAGGCATGTCCGACTCTTTGCCACCCCATGAACCTCAGCACGCCAGGCCTCCCTGTCCATCACCAACTCCCGGAGTTCACTCAAACTCACGTCCATCAAGTCAGTGATGCCATCCAACCATCTCATCCTCTGTCATCTCTTTCTTCTCCTGCCTTCAGTAACATCAAAAACAGGCAAAAGAAGCAAAAGAAAAAAGATAAGCATTACTATACCAAACTAGAAGGCTTCTGCAAAGCAAAAGAGATAATCAATAGTGTGTAAGACAACCTACGGAATGGGAGAAAATATTTGTAAACTAGCAAAATGGTTAAAACCATTAACCTATTGAATGTGCTCATTAATATAACAGACAGTAGCTGCTTGTGACCATTTAATTTTAACTGCATTAAAATGAAATAAAATTTAGAATGCAATTCCTCAGTCATCCCAGCCACATTTCAAGTGTTCAGTAGCCACATATAGTTAGTGGCTATCATATTGGACAGCAAAGATACAGAACTTTAGCAGCATTGCAGAAAGTTCCATTGCACAGTATTGTACTCAAATGGCAACCCACTCCAGTACTCTTGCCTGGAAAATCCCATGGGTGGAGGAGCCTTGTAGGTTGCAGTCCATAGGGTCGCGAAGAGTCAGAGATGACTGAGTGACTTCACTTTCACTTTTCACTTTCATGCATTGGAGAAGGAAATGGCAACCCACTCCAGTGTTCTTGCCTGGAGAATCCCAGGGATGGTGGAGCCTGGTGGGCTGCCATCTAGGGGTTGCACAGAGTCAGACACAATGGTCCATAGGGTCGCAAAGAGTCAGAGATGGCTGAGTGACTTCACTTTCACTTTTGACTTTCATGCATTGGAGAAGGAAATGGCAACCCACTCCAGTGTTCTTGCCTGGAGAATCCCAGGGATGGTGGAGCCTGGTGGGCTGCCATCTAGGGGTTGCACAGAGTCAGACACAATTGAAGCGCAGCTGCAGCAGCAGCAGTACTCAAACAGTAGACCAATATATTAATCACTTAATAAATATTTGTTGAATTGCTTAAGGTGGATGTTCTCTCCTAGGAAAAAGTGATCATATTTTGCTATGTTTTGATATATTTATGCATAGAAAGTTTATGCCTACTTATAAAAACTTGACTGCTAAAAGTTCATACATTTTGAACATTATTTTTTGGCAGTTCTTTTTGAAGAGTGTAATTTTTCCATAACGTTTCACTGACAGAGTAAAGGAGAAGACACTGGTATGCTCATGAAGAGAAGATTCTTACCTCCGTGGTAACTCTCTCTTGCTGTGCTGTTTTTCGGAGAAGGCAGTGGCACCCCACTCCAGTGCTCTTGCCTGGAAAACCCCATGGATGGAGGAGCCTGGTGGGCTGCGGTCCATGGGGTCGCTAAGAGTCGGACACGACTGAGCGACTTCACTTTCTTTTTTCACTTTCATGTATTGGAGAAGGCAATGGCAACCCACTCCAGTGCTCTTGCCTGGAGAATCACAGGGACGGCAGAGCCTGGTAGGCTGCCGTTTATGGGGTCGCACAGAGTCGGACACGACTGAAGCAACTTAGCAGCAGCAGCAGTGCTGTTTCTTTCTCTACTCACCCTTTGCGCCACGGTGCAGCAGCCACATTCAGAGGTAGCCCTGAAAGGCAACAGAGGAAAACTTTGGGCTACTTGGGCAGTTATGAACTTGGAAAAAACAAAAGTAGAAAAATTGTGACAAGGATGCCTGAGGAAAGATATGTAGATGAGGAGAATGATTTCAGCATGCTAAGACCATGTGACAAGTGAATGCCTCTGGATGGCCCAATCGATGAGCAGGCTGTCGATAACAGGAGCACAGTCTGATCCATCGTAAGGATGTCAGACAGCTCTCTCCCCCAGCTACTACTTGTCTTTATTCGGCAAGCCTTCAAGGATGGAGGCCGGACATGAGTTCAGCCTCATGATCCCATCACAGCTGACTGGTCAACCTGCCAGCAGTAGAGGCCAGAGCAATGTTGAGCCCCTAAAACATTATTTCTAGCAGGACTAGCCAGCTACCTTGTGGCAAGCTGACGGATTATACTGAATCTTCCCGTAGGATGCAGTGCTTCATCTTCACAGGATTACATACATTTTCTTGGCACAGGTGATCTCCCTTCATGCCGTACTCCTGCCAGTGCCACTGTCTGTGGACTTTCAGTAGCAAAAACAAGGTGGTGTACACCTGGGTGGTATACACTTTCACCCAGAATGAGTTGAAAGCTGCTCCCAGGAGCACTGACCACCTGGCAACTCTGGCATTCCCTGTTCTGGGACTCAAGCTTACTTCCTCAAACAGAGAACGTCCTCTGGATGCAAGGGGCAGCTGCATGCAGTGAGGAGACCCTGGTGTGCCCAGAAGTAGTGGAGGCCTAAGAGGTACGAACAGGCACTAACAGTGTCTCCAAGACGTACAGACTGGTTTTCTAACGCACTATTTTGGTGGTAATGTGGATTGTAAGAATTTGCAAGCATTTTGAGAATGTTAAAGACATGAAAAAATTAGAACTACTGATGGTGTTGTAAAAGAGATGTGATCAAATGATTTAAAATAAAAACTTTCATAATTTCTAGAAATTATCCTACATCTGGGATATCCCCAATATCAGCAAGTAAAACTGAAATAAGAGTTGGATGTCAACTGAATAAACAAAGTACACTAAATACTTATTATTTAATGATTGCTACAGTTTTTCACTTAATATAGGGCACCTTTATTTGGTCTGGTTTAGCTGATTTTTGCTTGTTTCAAGGGTGTGTGGGGAAGCAGTTCCTATTTAGAAGGAATCTGGATATACTGCCTTCACCTATAAAACTGGACTTTGGGGACACAAATTATTTTATCTCTAAGATCTTCTTCCAGATGCTATATTTTCTAATTGTATGAACAGAATAAAAAATAGATAGTATTATGGCGTCAAAATATTCTCCCAAGAGTTTAAATTTTTGAAAAAAAAAATTCTGAGGAAAAAGAATAACAAAAAGAGTATCTATTTAAGGGACATGACCAATGACTATTAATAAAGAAGGATTGATAATGAAACATTTCTTCCTAGAAATCAATTTCACCCACTTATCCACAAAGGAAAATAAGAACAAGGAAAGTGGTGGGCACCTGGTTATCTCTTTGATTCTTACTCCAAAAACAATATTGCCAGCATTCAGCATCTGCTCTTCAGCTAATACTTCAAGGAGCTGAGTAAATTTCATTCTAGCTGATCAGTTCAGTTGAGTCACTCAGTCGTGTCCGACTCTTTGCGACCCCATGAATCGCAGCACGCCAGGCCTCCCTATCCAACACCATCTCCCGGAGTTCACTCAGACTCACGTCCATCGAGTCCGTGATGCCATCCAGCCATCTCATCCTCGGTCGATGCCATCCAGCCATCTCATCCTCGGTCGTCCCCTTCTCCACCTGCCCCCAATCCCTCCCAGCATCAGAGTCTTTTCCAATGAGTCAACTCTTCGCATGAGGTGGCCAAAGTACTGGAGTTTCAGCTTTAGCATCATTCCTTCCAAAGAAATCCCAGGGTTGATCTCCTTCAGAATGGACTGGTTGGATCTCCTTGCAGTCCAAGGGACTCTCAAGAGTCTTCTCCAACACCACAGTTCAAAAGCATCGATTCTTCGGCGCTCAGCTTTCTTTACAGTCCAACTTTCACATCCATACATGACCACAGGAAAAACCATAGCCTTGACTAGGCGGACCTTAGTCAGCAAAGTAATGTCTCTGCTTTTGAATATACTATCCAGGTTGGTCATAACTTTTCTTCCAAGGAGTAAGCGTCTTTTAATTTCATGGCTGCAGATAAATCCACTCAAAAGAAAGGCTGATGTCAAATGTGAGCAAACTGTGTGCTGCAGTGAAAAAGCACAACCATTGGAAGTAGAAGATGTGAAGCCTGGTTCTGGATCTACCATTTCATCATCTTAATCCTCCCGGGTCTTTTCTTCATTAATTCAATAGAGACAATAATACCACTCACCACATAGCACTCGTGTGACAGTCAAAAGACACAGTGTGTGTGAAACAGTGTGAAAGCTGCAACGTGATTTGTTCTTTCCGTTGTGCATAAGCCTGTGGTTCAGAACTCTCCTATTCAGTCTTAGAGACCATGTAGTCAGTAAGAAGGAGCAAAGTGGAAATCTGCAGAAATGGCCCTTGTTTGATTGACAGCAATCTCCCCGTTCTTAACCTACATTTTTCATCAAAAGAATAACACCATAAGAACAATGATTTTTCAGCCTTCAGAGTCAAGAACTTAATGCATAACACTGCGGTTTTCCCCGTGTCCAAGTATGCTTATGACTCGTGCCCTTTTCTTATCAAAGGTGTCCTACTTAGCCGATAAATTACATAATCACTACAGAGTGCTAATAATCAAGTAGCAGTCACTAGTGAGTGGTCATTTATGTAGTCATTAGTAAGAAACTATCCAATGCTCTCTGGAGGTAAGGAAATGGCAACCCACTCCAGTATTCTTGCCTGGAGAATTCCATGGACAGGGGAGCCTGGAGGGCTACAGGCCATGGGGTCACAAAGAGTCAGACCCGACTGAGCAACTGCCACACATCCAATGCTCTGCATACGTGAGGTGCTACCAATCCTCTCTCCCTACCAGTTCCTTGTTGGAGCGATTGATGCAACTAATAAAGTAACAAGTGAATCACTGGCTTCATTTCTAGAAAAGTTGGAATACTATGACTAAGGTGTCTCACTGGAGTAAAAGTCCAATTCCTTCTTTCTCCAGAGAAATAGAGTTTGGCTAGTTCAGGGCTGCCCCCCAGAGACTATGCTTCCTCATTCTCTGTGCCATGTGTTGCCATTGGCTGAATTCTGATGAACAGCATGTTTGAAGGGGTGATGGGCAGCATTTCCAGGTCTGGCTTAGAATCATGCCTATACCCCCAAATCTCCCTGTATATCTCACAGTAACTCAGCTTTGCTCATTCTGATGACAATCATCAAGGGAGAAAGCATCTGTGTTGAGCAGAGCTGGCTCCTGCTCTACATCACTCATCTCAATGAAGTGAGAGAGAGACACGTGCTTGTTAGGCCATTCTGGGTTTTGGTCTTTTTGTTACAACACCCCCGCGTCCCTGTAACTAGTAGAGAGAGCTTTGAGACTGGACACCTTTGGAAATAAAGTGCAGCGCTATAGCAGTGGAAGGAGTAAGCCAAGCAGCCGGAGGGAGAAAGACACCGCATGGCCTCCTCCCTGGCCCTCCTCACTTCCGTGCCCTGCTTCTCCATCACGAGAGTGGCACAGTCAGGAAGCAACAGTGCTGCACTATGAGAGCCCCACCTCACTCTTACTTGAAAACAGTTCTCCCCCACAATAATTCAAAAGAAGTCTCTCAGATTGCCTACTGATCATTCACACGCACCACCACCAACAGCTCAACTCCATCTTTCACTGCCTTTCGTCCCCTGCTACCAAAGAGACGGAACACCGACTGGCATGGTTGTTGAAGGGCCACGTTAAACCCTGGTTGACAGAAGCAGGTAAATAAAAGCCACACACCATTAAAGGAGACACAGTAGGTTGGAGAAGATGAGCGAAAGTGAACAACCAGAGCAGATGGCTCCCACAGATGCAGGAAAGTGAAAAAAGAAGAGATACACCATAATTCAAAGGGGAAAACAAATGGGGAAAAAATGAATGAAACACTATACCTGAAAGATAAAATAGGAGACCAAACGTATAATCAAGTAATAGAAATGTCAAAACAAAAATGAGAATGAGGATAGAGAGAGTTGAAATCAAAATGGTAATGGATGAAAACTTCCTGCATTTAAAGACCTCACCAATTCTTGTGCATAACTAATTTCTTAATGCATCCTGAGACATCTCTTGATGAGCATTCTCAAATGTGAATTAAAACTCTTAAAAATATACTGGACTCTAATGTGGGATGTTGAGAGTAGAGGAGGTTGAGGTGGTAATGTGGGATGTTGAGAGAGAGGAGGTTGAGGTGGTAATGGAGGTATATGAGAACCCCTATGTACTTTCTGCTTAGTTTTGTTATAAACCTAGAGCTGCTATTAAAAACAAGTTTATAAAAAATATATATATGCAAACAATTATTTGCAAAGTAATGATAACTCTGCAAATATCGAATTTCTTATCTGTAACTCTGGAACTTAGAAAATACTGAAATAAATTTAAGGCAATGAGAGAAAAGTATGTGCTTGAAGAATCCCACACTCAGCAGCCAAGATACCATTCTTCTACAAGAGAAAAAACAATGTGACTTTCAGGGCTTACAGATTACATACACAACTAAGTGCTTATCTATGGAGCATACTTGAGGAGGTACGGTACTCCAATGAAATAAAAATGAATTCAAGTATAGGATCCCAAGCTGGCGGAATAAGAAATACAAGAGAAAATAGTGGTGAGGAATGACTCTTGCATTTTTAATAAATTTAAATTGATGACAATATGAGGAGAAATTAATGTTTAGTTGACAACTGAGGATTTTAAGAACCAAAGATATTGTAAGGTAAAATGTTATAATAGCTTAGAATTAAAAGTCTAGATTATCTGAGGAAAACCCAGCAGTTGGCAGAAGGAAAGTATGTAACATGAGGAAATAGAGAAGCAAAAACATTTCAAAGTCTTACTGGGTAGATGGGAGGAAGTGGTAAGTAAAATGACCCAGAGAGTACAGATATGTATCTGAGAGTTAAAAACAGGAAGGTAACCAATAAGAAAGAAAAAAAAATAATAACTTAGTGAAAGGAGGGCACAGAAGAGTATTTTAAAAGGATAAAGTAGGGGAAACATTATTGAAGATGAAATATAACCTAGTCAAACAAGAAAATGTAAAGAAAGAAAAAATAACAAAGTAAAATTAAGAATAAATATAAACTGATGCACAAAAAAAGCATAATTAAGGGTATCTTCAAACCAGGAACCCTGGACCAAATAACCATGAACAGGCTGAACACTGCTATCAAAATCTATGACCCTCAGTTTGACTTAGAGGCAAAGTTCAAATTGGAATACCGGAAGATAAACGGAAGGGTCTCACCAGCATACAGCACATGCTTAATCAAAATCATGACTGGAAAAACAAACAGTCACTTAAATAAAGGCTGTTTACAGAAATATGTCTAAAACAAAGTGCTTTTTTTTTTCAATAGCTAAAAATAAAGAGACAGATAAAGATATATCAAATAAATGCCAGAAAAAAAAGAGGACTGTGGCCTTATCAATACAACACAAAACGGAATTCAAGTTTAAAGAACTAATGGCCTAAAGACTTTATAATAATAATAAACATAAATCTCCAACATTGATGTAGATACAAAGATTTCACGTACTAAATAATAGAGCAAAAAATCCAGAAGCCAAACATTTGATAAAACTGATAAATTCATGCAGTATTTTTAGAGTAATGAGTAGAGAGGCAATGACTGTGTTTTCCTAACAGCTGAAACTAAGAACCAGGAATTTGTTTTCCTTTGCTTATGAGACCATGTGGTTTCATCCAGTTTAACTGTTAATTAGCACACAGGATTCAGACAAGACATTGGTCTAGAAATGAATGAAGTTCAGAGAGTGAAAGATGAATAGAAGTTTTAAAGACATTTCTTCTGTTTAACTTCTACCTCAAAGACCCTGAAAATTGAATTTGATTTGCCATAATTATAATAGTAGGGAATTCAATGAACATATAAAGGTGTTAATAAAAAGTGGTGAAGTATCTGAAAGCTGAAAAGATATCCTATTATTGTTCAATAGTTCTTATTAACTATACAAATGATCTCAGGCATGTTGTATCATATTGGAGTCTCTGCCAACAGGGAATTCATGCATTTAGTATATCATCTTAAGTATCTATCCCTAAAAAAAACAGTGATTAAATCTAGAACCACACACTGACACATAATACACTGAACTAATGCAACAAGAGGCATGCTCATGAATCAGTAGAATGAGAAATTACTTAACCATGGGGTTCACAGCTATATAGGAAGGCTTATATGGGTAACTAACTGTTAATGAGCTTGTTCGGTACAGTACAAAGAGCTACTTTATTCTTTCTCCCTTTCCCCCTTCAATAAGTCTCTGGAATCTAGTTCTTTCTAGCCTTTATACCTCATCTTATTCACAGAGTAGTCTCATCTCACTTCAATAATTAAAATTCCCAGTCCAATTTTATGTAGTATTGTGCCTCTACTTTTAATTAAATATAAACACATCTCTTCACTCAGCTCAGGTCTGCCTAAGGAAAGGGAAGGAAGTGTGGTGAAAAATATAACAATAATAGTAAACATGTTTTTCTGGCAATATAGTTGTGAAGCTAAAGAACCCCACATAGACACTCTTCTCCTATAGTTAGGAGTGGGAGGTAAGTGCAGATATGTCATACACACCAAAAATCCTCCCCAGTGGAATCCTCTCCTGATACTCCTTAAAGTCTACTCATTCCTAGGGTCAAGGTAGAGGACTTGTCATATTGGTATAACCTGATTCATAGGCTCTTAACTCATCTTTGTTAACTTCCTTTAGATTGTGTCTTTGCATGACAACTTCACATCAACTGTATGTTTCTTGGTCTTTAATATCTCAGTTGAAACTAAAGGGGGAAAAAAAGAGTCCTGCTTTAACGCTATAAAGAAAAAGTGAAAGAGAAATAAAATAGCTCATTTGGGAAGGCAATGAGATATGCTACAAAAAGTGAGACAGAGAGACTTTTAAGAGCCAGTGAGAAAGTGAGTAGAGCATGTTTAGCAAAGCTGCTTCCAATCTATAATCTCCAAAACTTCTATTCAAGGCTAGAAAGCCAGATGAAAGGAATGTAAAATGTTTACTGAATCAGAAACGAGGTAGAAGACAACTGTCTACATCAGTCTCATGTAGTCATGAGATCATGTAGTCAGTCTCATCAATTAGTCATGTAATTATTCACTCAGTAGACATTTATTGAATATCTACTGTATTTGGCAGAGGAAATACAGAAATAAAAATGGCATAATCTTACCTCCCATAGAACGTTGGCCATTTTATGACAGAGAAAGACATCCAGTAAGGGATATCTACAAGCAAAGTGGAGTCGAACAAGACAAAGTCTTGGCGATTGGATGAGGAGATGAGGTTATCAGTACCAAATTAAACAAACCAAGAAGAAATTGCATCTTAAATAAATAATTGAAAAACTCAAGTGATATTTTAGTGAGTTCCTAGAATGGAAGTCAAATTGAAGACTCCATTTATCTTTCAATTTTCTGTTAGCCTGCTAAATATGGTTGGTGTTTTTCCCACAAATGAGAAGCTGCAAAAATGCTAGATATATTTAACAAGAGAAAGTGATAAACCTAGGAACTTTATTAGCCCACTTGTTTATGGATAATCCAACCTGGAAAAATACTAACAGTTTCCTTTTAAGAAGCAAAATTCTCTATTTAAAACATTTAAGACAAATATGAGACGAAAAGAGTAATGTCTGGATCAGAAAGGATTATATGTATCAATTCAATCCAGTGGAACAGGGTTTCCAAAGGTCAATGGAGGTCAGAGTTTTTCTATAGCCGAAGCCATTTGGCAAAATGTAACTAATGGCAAAGTTGACAAAGTTACCACAACAAGCACCAGAGACAGAATGGCATCAGTGAGCCCTGACCCTCACGGATCCGTAGATGAGTTACAGTTCACAGTGTTCCCATGGGTAAACTGGATGGGCTCACACTACATAACCAGAATAGATGAAGAATGGGCTAAGAGAACGCATAAGCAGACACGGTGGCAGATATGGAGGTTATGGATGGGCTCAACAGTAAGGGGTCTGCCTCACCAAGGCTGCCATAGCTACTGCAAGTGCCCAACAATCAAAAGTAGAGATCCAGGCTGAGCCACCACTATGAAACTACCCTTCAAGGAGACCAATCAACCACTTGGTAAAAAACAACAAGCAATTCGTTTTGACAAGCATCAGCGTTTACACCGGATTTGGATTTAGCTTTCCCACATGCAATAACTTGATTTAGCTCAAGAATTTTAAATCATCTAGGGTCTGATTTGTCATCCTAGGATCCTGCATATATCATACTGACTAAGAGGTCCATTTCTTTTTTTTTCCAGCTAAAGAGCTGCCACTATGAATCCATGATCACAGATTCTCCAGGCCTACAATTTATCACGTGACCCATAAACAACTGCCTCCCAGAACTTTAGAATGACCTCTGAAAGACTCAATTAAGGCACTAGGTTGGAGATAATATCATGCATTGCTGGGATGTTGTCAGTCAATATGCTATAAATACTTTAAATCAGTAGACTTTATGTGATGCTGAAAAATAGAGTATTCTAAGTCAAAGCATTAGAAGTAACACATTTCACCATTACTCACAGTTACCCACTTGAGAAGTTGTACCACCAGAGGGCATGCTAAGAGGGTACTAAAACTAAACCTGGGGCTAAGCTATTGTCTGGACATTTGGGGGCTTATATGCCAGTATATCAGCAGGTAAAACCAACGAACAGCAAAACAACAGATTTACTATAATAGTAATAGAAACGGATCCTGGTTACAATGAGGAGATAATTCTACTGTTACATAGCAGAGAAAGGATGATATTTCCGGAACTCAGAAATTTTATTAATTTTACTAGTGCTTCTAAACCCTAAGTGACAAAGGCATGGTAACCAGGGGTTCCAACCACTCACATCAAGCTCCATGTCTAAGGTTGGATTTCACGAGAAACAGAGTATGAAATAAGGATTCATCTGAAACATTATTTATTGGGGAAATGTTCCTAGGAAAACAAACAGGAGAGTAGATAATATGAGACTGAGAAGGAAGAAGGCCAAACAAGAGTATGATCCCAAGCAAAGTGCAACATAGAGAAATAATGTTTCCATCCCACAGGTCAGCTCTGGGGACCATGTGGGTGACATCTCACAGAGGTACTGAAAAGGAGTCAGCACATCAGAGTAGCTACATCCGACTAGTCTCTGGTTAAGAGTTGCCCTCTCGAGGATAGAAATCTCCATGTAATTCTGAGTTTCCTTGTCTGTTGGCAAAGTGGGTTCCAGCAGCCGGATGCTAGCCCAGTGCCAAAATGATTTTGGCACTGGGCTAACTGCTGGACATGAAACAACACTGAAACTCAGTGTACACACACATACACACATACACACATAGTGAAAGGATCCAAGGAGATGTGGACAAGGCATCTGCTATAGTCTATCTGGGTTACCGCACTGGGCAAGCAGCAGAGATCAGCAAATAGGACAAGTAAGAGTGTGGAACAATCCAGAACTGGTGATGGAAAAGAGAAATGATGAAAAAGAGGGAGAAAAACAGTGAAACAATAAATCAAACGTGGGACCAAAGTTCTAGCAGAGACTAAACTTGTAATTTGGCCTTTCGATCTTTGTAAGGTTTTCCTAAGAAGCTGTGACCAGTCACTGCCTTGATACATGGAATCTGAGATGTAGGCTGTAGCTGACAGATTCATATCACTTTTCCAATCTTCTCTCTCGGTGTCACCTGGAAAGCTTCCGGCCCCCCGGGATTTGCCACTGCGAGTCTGAGGCTTTAGTCTCAGCCTCTGCAGGGTAGTTCTCACAGGGACAGCAGGCTGGAAGTACCAGGAAAACAACACCTTTTCTCTTTCTCTTTCAGCCTAGAGACATCCTTCAACCATCTCCGGTTGGGATCATTCTGAAGCAAGAATTTTCCTCTATCACCCAGAGCTGTGAGGTTAAGCTTCAAGTCTCCACCAGGAGAGCTGTTTCAATAGTGTATCTTCTTTCTAGAAGAGGAGCTTTGCCTCCTTTTCTCACTCCCCTATTGCCCTGCTGATGTTTTCTGCCCTTTCCAAATACACTCCTTGCACTCAGATCCTTGTCTCAGGGGTTGCTTCTGAGGGAATCCAAACTCTAATATCCAGTTCCATGATTATTGGGCCCTTTAAGCACAAGTTTCTCACCTAGGGGCTTCCCTGATATCTCAGTTGGTAAAGAATCCGCCTGCAATGTAGGAGACCCCAGTTCGATTCTTGGGTCAGGAAGATCCGCAGGAGAAGGGATAGGTTGCCCACTCCAGTATTCTCAGGCTTCCCTCGTGGCTCAGCTGGTAAAGAATCCACCTGCAATGCGAGAGACCTGCATGCGATCCCTGGTTTGGGAAGATCCTCTGGAGAAGAGAAAGGCTACCCACTCCAGTATTCTGGCCTGCAAAATTCCAGGGACTATACAGTCCATGGGGTCACAAAGAGTTGGCCACGACTGAGCGACTTTCACTTTCTTCTCTTCTAGAGCAGGTATATAAAAGCACTGAAACTCTTTGAAGAGTCTTTGAAGACATATAGCAGAGTGCTATGAGTCTTACCTCCTGGAAAGAAGGAGAGGAAAAGGTTGCTCCCCTGTAGCAAAGATAAGCAAAGCTGGACACTAGGGGAAGCAGTAAAGCCAGATTTGAATCTGTAGCATCTATTGCAATAGAGAGAAGTCCAATGTGAACTGAACCCAACTTTGATTTCTACAGAAGTTATTGGGTGCTTTAGAGGATGATTGAAAGAGCAGGGAGGGAATTGAGCCAGGGCTCCACAGAGTGGGAAGGAGTTGATCCATGTGAAACCATCCAGATTTGCTGACTGGTGCTTGTGGAAGTTAGGCTGCTCCCTCTCACAAAGGCCCACAAGACTGGGAATCAGGGGCCCTATCTTCAGGTATTGACTGGAACAAACAGTACATTCTTTTGGCATCCTTGAGTTTTTTCAGGCACACACTTGAAGGAGGACTAGGGTCATCACTGCGATGCAGCCTTGAGCTGTTACAAGATCTACTGGTGTTTGTTCAAGTCTTTATAGGCACCACTAACAGAAATGGCCAAGAGGAGCCTGGCCAGGGTTTGGTTAGGAGAGAGTCACCTCTTGACTACAGAAGGCTGCATTGCTGGGAGGTTGGAATGTGTTTTCTGTAGTTTAGAAGCACCAGACCAGATGAGAAATCTTAACTGAGCAGTGACAGCTAGTTAGTTCCTTCCTGCAGAGAGAGCAAGCTGACCTCTTCAGAAAAAAAGTGCTTTGATGTGTCCCAAGAGCCAGCTGTGCACCACACAGTACAGAAAGGTGATACAAGGCAGGATTTCCCAACAAAAAATTGCCAACGTAGACAAGTCATTGTCTCCAACAGGGAACATCTGCTGGGATTTGCCACTGGAAAACCAGGAACTGAAGAGGGAGCAAACAGCCAGACAAGCAGGAAGCAGAGAACAGACTCCAAAAGATTGACAGTCAAGAGCCTCTCAGAGAAGTCTCCAAAGAATCCACAAAAGATCAATTTGAAGTATTATCTGGGCCTAGAGAGAATGACAGCAGCTTATAACCCAGGCCAGCAAAGTCCAGAGTCTCTGCCCTCCTTTTCCATTTCTCCCTCCATTCCAGACATAGAAGGTCAGAAACATCCTCTTACAAGTAAGAAAATAGCCCAGTAAGAAAGAGAATAGTAACCTCAGTTCAGTTCAGTCGCTCAGTCGTGTCCGACTCTTTGCGACCCCATGAATCGCAGCACACCAGGCCTCCCTGTCCATCACCATCTCCCGGAGTTCACTCAGACTCACGTCCATCGAGTCCATGATGCCATCCAGCCATCTCATCCTCGGTCGTCCCCTTCTCCTCCTGCCCCCAATCCCTCCCAGCATCAGAGTCTTTTCCAATGAGTCAACTCTTCGCATGAGGTGGCCAAAGTACTGGAGTTTCAGCTTTAGCATCATTCCTTCCAAAGAAATCCCAGGGTTGATCTCCTTCAGAATGGACTGGTTGGATCTCCTTGCAGTCCAAGGGACTCTCAAGAGTCTTCTCCAACACCACAGTTCAAAAGCATCAATTCTTCGGCGCTCAGCTTTCTTCACAGTCCAACTTTCACATCCATACATGACCACAGGAAAAACCATAGGCTTGACTAGATGGACCTTAGTCTGCAAAGTAACGTTTCTGCTTTTGAATATACTATCTAGGTTGGTCATAACTTTTCTTCCAAGGAGTAAGCGTCTTCTAATTTCACGGCTGCAGTCACCATCTGCAGTGATTTTGGAGCCCAAAAAAATAGTCTGACACTGTTTCCACTGTTTCCCCATCTATTTCCCATGCTACCTTATACTTATCTCTGGAGGGCAGAAAACCCACATTATGTATGCCTTCTGTACACCATAACTTTGATATAGGCTGAATGTTCTATTTTAAAATCAAAACTTGGTTTTGTAATCTAAAGAAACCCATGGACTTTCCATTGCCTAAGAAAATCTAGAAACCTCCTGGAATGTTATGGGTTGAATTATGTCCCCCAAAGATAGATTGAAGCCCTAAACCCTGGATCCAGTGAACATGACTTTATTTGGAAATAGGAACTTTGCAGATGTAATTAAGTTATGAAGAGGTCATTAGGATGGGCCCTAATCCAATAAGACTAGTGTCCTTTCATTGTAAGAAGAGGAAACTGCCACGTGAAGACAGAGACACAGGATCAATGGTCATGTGGCAACAGAAGCAGAGATTGGAGCAATAGATCTACGCGTCATGAAATTAAAAGACACTTGTTCCTCGGAAGAAAAGCTATGACAAACCTAAACAACATATTAAAAAGCAGAGACATTACTGACAAAAGTCCATAGATTCACAGCCACAGTTTCTCCAGTGGTCATGTATGGATGTAAGAGTTGGATCACAAAGAAACCTGAGCACCAAAGAATTGATGCTTCTGAACTGTAGTGTTGGAGAAGAATCTTGACAGTCGCTTGGACTACCAGGAGATCCAACCAGTCAATCCTAAAGGAAATCAGTCCTGAATATTCATTGGAATAACTGATGCTGAAGCTCCACTATTTTGGCCACCTGATGAGAAGAACTGACTCACTGGGAAAGCCCCTGATGCTGGGAAAGATTGAAGGTAGGAGGAGAAAAGGACAAGAGAGGATGAGATGGCTGGATGGCATCACTGACTTGATGGACATAAGTTTGAGCAAGCTCTGGGCGTTGCTGACAGACAGGAAGCCTGGCGTGCTGCAGTCCATGGAGCTGCGAAGAGATGGACACAGCTAAGCTTCTGAACTGAACTCATCTACAAGCCAACAATGCTGAGAATTACCAGCAAACCACCAGAAGCTAGAAGAGGGACACCCTTGCTGTTTCCAGAGTGAGCGTGGCCCTGCCAAAACCTTGATTTTGACCTCCAGAACCATGAGACAGTAAATTTTTGTTATGATAAGCACTTGGTCTGTGATACTTTGTACGAGCAGCTCTAGGAAACTAAGACAGGGCCTGCAATAATTTTCATACATTTTGTCGTTGTTGTTTAGTTGCTAAGTCATGTTCAACTCATCTACAACCCTGTGAACTGTAGCCCGCCAGGCTCCTCTGTACATGGGATTTCCCAGGTCAAGAATACTGGAGTGGGTTGCCATGCCCTTCTCCAGGGGATCCTCTCCACCCAGGGGTAGAACCCGTATCTCCTGCACTGGCAGGCAAATTCTTTACCAATGAGCCACCAGGGAAACCTTCATACTACTGTAGGAGAAAAATACCCCACACTAAATACATGTTAAAAGGACAATGGGGACAATTTGAAATTAACAAAATTTCATGTATAACCACATCAAAAAAATTAGGAATAATTTTGCAAAAGAGGTAGAAGACATATACACTGAAAACTTATAAAACATTGCTGAAAGAATTCAAAACATTTCTAAATAAATGGAAGGTGTAGGTAGGTGTAGTCGCTCAGTCGTGTCCGACTCTTTGCGACCCCGTGGACTGTAACCTACTAGGCTTCTCCGTCCATGGGATTCTCCAGGCAAGAATACTGGAGTGGATTGCCATTTCCTTCTCCAGGGGATCTTCCCGACCCAGGGATCGAACCCAGGTCTCCCACATTGGAGGCAGACGCTTTAACCTCTGAGCCACCAGGGAAGCCCAAATAAATGGAAACAAGCCTCAAATTGAGTAACTGGAGAGACTTAACAGGGGCAAGATTGTACTATTCCCCAAATTTTATACACATTTCTATATATCTACAAATTTCTATACATTTCATGCCATCCCTATCAAATCCCTGGCTGATTTTTTTTTTTTTGCATAAATTGAAAATTCTATCCTAAAATTCTTATGGAAATGCAAGGGACACAAAAGAGCGAAAACAATCTTGAGAAAGAGGAACACAGTTAGAGCATTTACACTTTCTGATTTCAATGCTGACGACAAAGCTACAGAAGTCAGCACAGTGTAGTACTGGCATAAGCACAGACACATAAATCAACAGAACCAAATTAAGCACAGAAATAAACCTCTACATCTACGGGCAGTGCCTGAAATGAGAACTTCCAGATGTACAAACTGGGTTTCTAAGAGGCAGAGGAATCAGAAGTCAAACTGCCAACATTTGTTGGATCATAGAGAAAGCAGGGGAATTCCAGAAAAATATCTTCTTCTGCTTCACTGACTACACTAAAAGCACTGACTGTATGTATCACAACAACTTTTGGGAAAGTCTTAAACAGATGTGAATCCCAGACCACCTTACCTGTCTTCTGAGAAACCTGGATGCAGGTCATGAAGCAATAGTTAGAACTAGACATGGAACAACTGACTGGTTCAAAATTGGGAAAGGAGTATGCCAAAGCTGTATATAATGTTATGAAGTTGCTCAGTCATGTCTGACTCTTTGTGACCCCATGGACTGTAGCCTACTGGGCTCCTCCCTCCATGGAATTCTCCAGGCAAGAGTACTGGAGTGGATTGCCATTTCCTTCTCCAGGGGATCTTCCCGACTCAGGGATCGAACCCAGGTCTCCTGCATTCCAGGCAGATGCTTTAACCTCTGAGCCACCAGGGAAGATACAAGCTGTATATAGTCACCCTTCTTATTTAACTTATATGCAGAGAGCATGCATGTGCGCTAAGTCTCTTCAGTCTCGTCTGACTCTTTGCAACACTTTGTAGCCCATCAGGCACCTCTCTCCATGGGATTCTCCAGGCAAAAATATGGAGTGGGTTGCCATGTTCTCCTGCAAGGTTACAGCATGTGAAATGCCAGGCTGGATGAATCACAAGCTGGGATCAAGACTGCTGGGAGAAATAACAACCTCATATATGCAGATGATATCACTCTAATAGCAGAAAGTGAGGAGGAACTAAAGAACCTCTTGATGAGGGTGAAAGAGAAGAGTGAAAAAGCTGGCTTAAAACTCAACATTCAAAAAACTAAGATCGTGGTATCCAGTCACATCATTTCATGGCAAATAGAAGGGAAAAGTGGAAGCAGTAACAGATTTTATTCTTCTGGGCTCCCAAATCACTGTGGATGGTGACTGCAGCCATAAAATTAAAAGACATTTACTCCTTGGAAGGAAAGCTATGACAAACCTAGACAGCACACAAAAGGGCAGAGACCTCACTTTGCTGACAAAGGTCTGTATAGTCAAAATTATGGTTTTCCAGTAGTCTTGGATGTGAGAGTCTATGGATGTGAGAGTTGGACCATAAAGAAGGCTGAGCACTAAAGAATAGATGCTTTTGAATTCTGGTGCTGGAGAACACTCCTGAGAGTCCCTTGGACTGCAAGGAGATCAAACCAGTCCATCCTAAAGGAAATCAACCCTGAATATTCACTGGAAGGACTGATGCTGAAGTTCCAATACTGTGACCACCTGATGGGAAGAGTAGACTCATTGGAAAAGACTCTGATGCTGGGAAAGATTGAAGGCAAAAGAAGTGGGTGGCAGAGGATGAGATGGTTAGAGAGCATCACTGATTTAATGGACATGAATACGAGCAAACTTCAGGAGATGGTAGAGGACAGTGGAGTCTGATGGGCTGCAGTCCTTGAGGTTGCAAAGAGTTGGACAAGACTTAGCAACTGAACAACAATTGTTGACAAGAGCACCAAGACAATTCAATCAAGAAAAAAATCATTATTGTATTAGGTAGAACATTCCAGTCATGAGATTTGCTCATGGTTAGGCAGAAAGGGGATTTTCCTTTACAGCAAGAAAATAACAAGGCTAAATCAGGTGTGAGGGTGGGATGACCGAGGCTCCTCTGATCAGACAACAGATCAGAGAATGTTTTACCTTAAAGACAGACTATTAACCAGAGAGATCCATAAGAGGATGGCTCAGGCTGAGTGTGGGTCAAAGTTCAAGGGCCTAGGGTAAGGACAGAAACTTTTCAAAGTTTAGTTAATAAGCATCTCATCCTGATTAATCGATAGGGATAAAATACTTCAGCTAATCATATATGAAGGTGCTAAAAATTAATTAATAGAAACCTCAAGTAAATAGGGCTTACCTGGTGGCTCAGACAGTGAAGAATCTGCCTGCCAATGCAGGAGATGCAGACTTGATCCCTGGGACCAGAAAATCCCCTGGAGAAGGAAATGGAAACCCACTTCATGTTCTTGCCTGGAGAATCCCATGGACACAGGCACCTGGCAGGCAACAGTCCATGGAGTCACAAAGGGTCAGACAGGACTGAGCAACTAGCACTTTCTCTTTCCATTAAAAAGAGTTGGGAAACCAGGAGGGGCAACTCGCCCCACCCTGCAACAAAAGTAGAGCCCAAAGGAAGAACACAGACCCCTCTTTTTCCTCTTTACCATTCAACACCCAACGTTCCTGGCACCACCGCGCTCTACTATCGCCCACCCAAGGTTCCCTCTTCCTCCTTTTGAAAGCAACACCCTCCTTCCTTTTGCTGGGGAGACTTGCACAGGACTCACTGTGGTTGCGGACTCTGTACTGCAGTTCTCCGCTCATCCCACATAAACCTGTCCTTGCTGGAGAAACATCTGTAAGTCTATTTCTTTCAGGTCAACAAAATAAGAATGAAAATTTGGAGGGTCTGTATCTGGCCTTGTCCTAGGTAATTAAGTGGACATCTCCAAAGCTTACCTAAGTTGTGGGGGGAAGGATCACTCTTTATTTCCAAGAACATTTCCCAGAACACAAAAGGATAGAGGAACTTCTTATGTTACTGTTTTCTAGCAGCACAGG
Organism: Oreotragus oreotragus; assembly: GCA_006410675.1. NCBI lineage: Eukaryota > Metazoa > Chordata > Mammalia > Artiodactyla > Bovidae > Oreotragus > Oreotragus oreotragus. The sequence goes on along the minus strand of SJYX01006257.1, from coordinate 518,190 downwards.
AAATTCTAGGAGTTTGTAGTAATTTCATCAGTGTTATCACTTATACTATAAAAATTATTTGCTTTCAGTTGTCCAGCAAAGGGGAGAAGGGCAAAATTTTATAGAATTCTGAGACTTAGAGACCCCAAGGGAAGATGTTAACCAGGGGAAAGAATGAACAAGCAATGAGCGCAGAGCAGGCCAGAGAATGCAGATGTGAGAGCCCCTAACATACTAAACAAGTCAGAGAACCCCCAAATTGCTAAGAGGGGACAATCCAGTTTCAATATACTAAAACAGAGAAATGCTTACTAACTATTGCATATTGAAGAACAGGCTGTCAACCTGATTTTCAGAGTTAGATCAGGAAGGTGAACCTGCCATTAATCAAGTTATTACTTGGAGGGCTAAAGACACATCATCTGCCTTGCCAGGGCTGATCATCAATGCTAAGTCTGGGTAACCTCTCACCCCAAGGATGAGAAATGAGGGGGAAAAATAAGGAATGTGAAAAATGCTAAACATAACAGCAAGGAAGACTGCCCTAAAGACACAGATGAAAAGGAAAATGTCTGTGAAAATGACTTTCTTCGAGAAAAATATGAAAAATATTTCTAAAGAAAGATTTGCCTGGTATTCTTGATGTTTTTTAAAAGCAAGTTTTAATAAAATTCAAGAAGCTTGGCCTTAAGGACTATATAAGAAAAAAAGTCATAGATAAAAGTAGAATTGCATGAAAAAGAAAAAAGAGAGAGAATTTAAAATTCAATGACAGTTTAAATGTCCACTGAAGGCTAAAGAAGCAAAAACACAGCCTAAAATTGAATTGCTAATAAGAAGACAAAAACACAAAACTCAAGATGTAAACAGAAAATAATAAACATAAGAAATGATTTTAAGCTAGAAATTATAGGTGTTCAAACAAAAGAATGATATTCAGAGACATAATAAAATAAAATTCTCACCTAAAATAAGTCTTCAAACCACAAAACTCACTGGATTCCAGGAAAATTTTGTGATTATAAAAAGCACCACACTTTGACCTAACCTGGTAATTTTTTATTTAAACATTAATCTGGTTTTAATCCTGAAATCCTTGAGGCAGAAGGAAGTAAATAAAAAATCATGAGAGAGAGAAATAATAAACAAAATTGAGAATAAGAAAGGGAATGGGTGATACAAATAAGAATTTTGGTTTGGTTAAAGAGTTATCTTTTTTGTGTTTTTACAAGAACATAATGTACAGTGGCATGATAACAAACTTGAAAATTCTAATATAACAGATATTTTGATAGGAAAGACTAAAACTGTTAAAACTGACCTAAGCAGGAACCTAAGTACAGGAAAATAAATTATGGAAAAAAGTGAAATATAGTAACATACCTTAAGATTTCCAAACAAAGCTCTGAGTATAAATAGTAATTTAAACAAGTTCTTTTAAATTTTTGAGTAGTAGAAAACTCTAAAAAAATGTAATCACTTCTGGAGCCTAGAAAATAATGAAAACTGTTCAATTCATTTTCTCACTGAACCTAATACCACATACATATTCACACATACCAACAATAGATGAATTTCATTATAAATAAAGAGTTAATATTAAGGTATGATCTTTTCATTGCAATTTTTTCTAGAACCTCTGAAACAATAAACAGAAAACAAAATTAACTGCTATACCCTTCAGCAAAGAGGATACAATTAACAGAAATAAAGGGGAAAAGTTGGCATATAGGCACATTTATAACATTATTGTTGTATCTTCCCTGGTGGCTCAGAGGTTAAAGCATCTGCCTGGAATGCAGGAGACCTGGGTTTGATCCCTGAGTCGGGAAGATCCCCTGGAGAAGGAAACGGCAATCCACTCCAGTACTCTTGCCTGGAGAATTCCATGGAGGGAGGAGCCCTGCAGGCTACAGTCCATGGGGTCACAAAGAGTCAGACACGACTGAGCAACTTCATAACATTATTGTTAACAATAAAAATAAAAATTGGAACCAACCTAACCTTTTCAAAAAAACTTTCTATTTTGTATTGGGGTATAGCTGACTGACAAGGCTGTGATAGTTTCAGGTGAACACCGAAGGGATTCAGCCATACATATATATGTATCAATTCTCCCCTCAAACTTCCCTCCCATTCAGGCTGCCACATAACATTGAGCAGAGTTTCATGTGCTATACAGTAAGTCCTTGTTCATTATCCATTTTAAATATAGACCTCCCTGGTGGCTCAGAGGTTAAAGTGTCTGCCTGCAATGCAGGAGACATGGGATCGATCCTTGGGTCGGGAAGATCCCCTAGAGAAGGAAATGGCAACCCATTCCAGTATTCTTGCCTGGAGAATCCCATGGGCGGAGAAGCCTGGCAGGCCACAGTCTGCGGGGTCACAAAGAGTATGTAAATATTCATCTCAAACTCTATACTAACCATTCCCCCACTCTTCCACTCAGCAACCATAGCTTGTTCTAGAAGTCTGTGAGTCTGTCTCTATTTTGTAAATTCATTTGTATCATTTCTTTAGATTCCATGTATAATGTTATATGATATCTCTCCTTCTCTGTCTGACTTACTTTACTCAGTATGACACTCTCTAGGTCCATGTTGCTGCAAATGGCATTATTTCATTCTTTTTAATGGCTAAGTAATATTCCACTGTATATATGTACCACATCTTCTTTATCCATTCCTCTGTTAATGGACATTTAGCTTGCTTCTACATCTTGGCTATTGAAAACAGTACTGCAAGGAACACTGGGGTGTATATATCCTTTCAGATCATGTTTTTCTCTCAATATATGCCCAGGAGTGAGACTATAGTGCCATATGGTAGCTCTTTTAGTTTTTTAAGGAACCTCCATAATTTCTCCATAGTGGCTGTACCACTTTACATTTCCATCAACAACACAGCAGAGAAGGCAATGGCACCCCACTCCAGTACTCTTGCCTGGAAAATCCCATGGGCAGAGGAGCCTGGTGGGCTGCCGTCTATGGGGTCGCACAGAGTCAGACATGACTGAAGCGACTTAGCAGCAGCAGCAACAACAATGTAGGAGGATTCTCTTCTCTCCCCACCCTCTCCAGCATTTATTGTTTGTGGGTTCTTTGATGACAGCCATTCTGGCTAGTGTGAGGTGATACTTCATTGCAGTTTTGATTTGCATTTCTCTAATATTTAGCGATTAAAGTGGTTCAAGAGAGAGGGATATATGTATACTTATGGCTTATACATGTTGTTGTAGAACAGAAACCAACACAACACTGTAAAGCAATTATTCTCCAATTAAAAATAAATCTTTTTTAAACTACAGTAATCTAGACTGAATTAATTGCATGTAATACCAGCTCTGTGGGATTGGGAAAAAAAAAAAAGGAATAATAAGCTACAAGTTGACCTATGACTTTATGATGACAGTACACATATTTTCACAAAGCCATACACACAGGACAACCTGACCCAAAGCAATATTACCTTGCCAGTTTCCACTCCTCTGACTGCACAAAACTCCCACTGGGTTACCTTTTATGCCAGTATCTTAAGTTCAAATTGAACTTATTTCTCATTTGTTATTCAAATCCATTTCCTCCAACTATGTTTATCCAGCTCTTAATAGTAATCTATTAATTAATATAAAAGTGAGATAAAGTATTTGCAATATTGTCTATCCCAGGGAGTCAGCATTTTAAACAATGATAAGTTCATTTGTTCATGGAAATATTGTAAAAGGCAAAGTTTTAACCAATATATATGAAGATATGGGATCCTTTCCAGCTAATTACCATACACACACACACACACACGATTTTACAGTAACAGACTTAGTAAATCAGATGTAGATGATACAGAAGTGCCAGTTCAAACCCCCTTTTCTGAGCCAGCGGCCTCATCTCTAGCCACCCTGGTAAACGTTGGCTCCTAAAGGCTCACAGCCGCACCTTCCTGCAGTGAATTGCCCTCTGGAGAAGACTCTTGAGAGTCCCTTGGACCGCAAGAAGATCCAACCAGTCTATCCTAAAGGAGATCAATCCTGGGTGTTCATTGGAAGGACTGATGTTGAAGCTGAAACTCCAGTACTTCGGCTGCCTGATGTGAAAGCTGACTCATTTGAAAAGACCCTGATGCTGGGAAAGATTGAGGGCAGGAGGAGAAGGGGATGACAGAGGATGAGATAGTTGGATGGCATCACTGACTCGGTGGATATGGGTTTGGGTGGATTCTGGGAGGTAGTGATGGATAGGGAGGCCTGGCGTGCTGCAGTTCATGGGGTCGCAAAGAGTCCAACGTGACTGAACTGAACTGAACTGAAAGGGAACTAAGGAAAGATATGTCCCCATTCACCATTCAGCCTCACATGCAAATCCACAGCAATGAGTAATGACACACCAGCTCAACAGCCTCAAGAGGAGGGCTGGGGGATGAAGTTCGCTCTTTAACTCAGCCCCTGTAGGCCAGGCCCACACTGGGCTTTACCTCTCCCCTCTGTTCTGCTTCATTCACTCCCTTCAAACGTTTTCCTCAATACTACCACTCCCTCAACAAAACACTTGTGCCTGGATCTCAGGCTCTGCTTCTAGGAACAAAACTTAAAGTAGTATACCTGGTTTTTTGAAAATAACTTGAACTTTAGTTCCAATAATTCCTGAACTAACTCATTTAATAAAAACATCATCTCCATTTGTCAGTTAAAATAAAGAAATGAAGGCAAAAATAGAAGAAAGGATGAGAGATGCATGCTTCAATTTCTGTGATTGTTTTGATCTTTTTTATTTAAATAATTAAACCCATTCCTTGATGAAAGTGAAAGAGGAGAGTGAAAAAGTTGGCTTAAAGCTCAACATTCAGAAAACGAAGATCATGGCATCTGGTCCCATCACTTCATGGGAAATAGATGGGGAAACAGTGGAAATAGTGTCAGACTTTATTTTGGGGGGCTCCAAAATCACTGCAGATGGTGATTGCAGCCATGAAATTAAAAGACGCTTACTCCTTGGAAGAAAAGTTATGACCAACCTAGATAGCATATTCAAAAGCAGAGACATTATTTTGCCAAAGGTCCATCTAGTCAAGGCTATGGTTTTTCCTGTGGTCATGTATGGATGTGAGAGTTGGACTGTGAAGAAAGCTGAGCGCCGAAGAATTGATGCTTTTGAAGTGTGGTGTTGGAGAAGACTCTTGAGAGTCCCTTGGACTGCAAGGAGATCCAACCAGTNCATATTAAAAAGCAGAGACATTACTTTGCCAACAAAAGTCCACCTCGTCAAGGCTACGGTTTTTCCTATGGTCATGTATGGATGTGAGAGTTAGACTGTGAAGAAAGTTGAGCACCGAAGAATTGATGCTTTTGAAGTGTGGTGTTGGAGAAGACTCTTGAGAGTCCCTTGGACTGCAAGGCGATCCAACCAGTCCATTCTGAAGGAGATCAGCCCTGGGATTTCTTTGGAAGGAATGATGCAAAAGCTGAAACTCCAGTACTTTGGCCACCTCATGTGAAGAGTTGACTTATTGGAAAAGACTCTGATGCTGGGAGGGATTGGGCATGCTGGGAGGAGAAGTGGACGACAGAAGATGAGATGGCTGGATGGCATCATTGACTCGACGGACGTGAGTTTGTGTGAACTCCGGGAGTTGGTGATGGACAGGGAGGCCTGACGTGCTGCAATTCATGGGGTCACAAAGAGTCAGACATGACTGAGCAACTGAACTGACCTGAACTGAACTGAAAACTCTTAACTGTGATCCCTATTTATTCAATACTCTGGTGATTCTCAACCCCTGCTGTACATTAGAAGGACTTATTGAGCTTTTTAAAAGACATCAGTGCCTGGGGACCATCTCTACCAAGCTGAGATGGGTACAGGAATATAAGACTTTTTAAAAAGCAAGTGATTCTAATGTGTAACCAATGCTTAGAGCCACTGTAGTATTCCTTCTTGATCTCTGAGTTATAAAAATTTCCATTTCTTTGTCTTGGTATTTGTCAGCTGTGGGCACCAAATAGCTAAAGAAAGCTAGTCTTTGTGACTAAAGTGACCACCTCAGAAGTCACCTGTGACTGTTACTGTTGTTCGGTTGCTAAGTCATGTTGACTGTGACCCCGTGGGCTTTAGCACATCAGGCTTCTCTGTCCTTTACTATCTCCCAAATTTTCCTCAGATCATGTTCATTTAGTTGCTGATGCTACCTATCTTATCCTTTGCCACCCTCTTCTTCTTTTGCCTTCAGTCTTTCCCCACATTAAGGTCTTTTCCAATGAGTCCTACTCTTTGGATCAGATGAACTCTGTCCTTTACTATCTCCCAAATTTTCCTCAGATCATGTTCATTTAGTTGCTGATGCTACCTATCTTATCCTTTGCCACCCTCTTCTCCTTTTGCCTTCAGTCTTTCCCCACATTAAGGTCTTTTCCAATGAGTCCTACTCTTTGGATCAGATGACCAAAGTACTGGAGTTTCAGCTTCAGCATCAGTCCTTCCAATGAATATTCAGGACTGATCTCCTTCAGAATGGACTGCTTGGATCTCCTCGCAGTCCAAGGGACTCTCAGGAGTCTTCTCCAGCACCACAGATCAAAAGCATCAGTTCTTCAGTGCTCAGCTCTTCTTATGATCCAGCTCTCATATCCATACCTGACTACTGGCAAAACTATAGTTTTGACTATGCAGACCTTTGTTGGCAGAGTGATGTCTCTGTTTTTTAATACACTATCTAGGTTTCTCATATTCTTTCCAAGGAGCAAATGTCTTTTAGCTTCTTGGCTACAGTCATCATTTGCAGTGATTCTGGAGCTTAACAAAATAAAATCTGTCAATGCTTTCACTTTCCCCCCTTCTATTTACGCCTTCTATTTTCCCCTTCTATATTTGTCATATATTAAGAAAAATACATAATCACTATGAGCAGCAAAACTAATAAAATGGACCCAGTACAAACCTGATGTGGGTTTCTCACCCATGTTCTTTGAGCACAAGGAGCAGATTTGATTAAACAAGGATGTATTTCCTCAGTGGGAGGGAAAACATGTAATTTGGAGAGTGGCGGGTTTACATGGGAGACTAGAGGGAGAAGGGGCGGGGAAGGATTTCCACATTCTGGTCCTGAAGATAGGAGGGACACCCCTCTACTCTCGGAGATCATTCCTCAACCTTCTCTTCCTATCCAGTAGGTGGGAAAAGACAGGAAAAAATAAAATAAAGAAGGCTCAGTGGCTTCTGCCTCCAAGGAGAGACATGAGCAAAAAGCTTGTGTCAGGGGTAACTAGACAAGTCCTTCAAGACTTCACATATTTGGGCACAGACGGAATGTTGCTATAGTTAAGCTTTCGGTTTTTAATCATTTCTTCAGTCAGAAATTGACTTTCTTCAGAAATCTTTACAAACCAGCTCTCGACTTCTTACTTGCTACTTCTTTAAAATTCCAAATAATCTCTATTTCTCATGTGAGCCAGATGGTAAAGAATCTGCTTGCAATGCAGGACACCCGGGTTCAATCCCTGGGTCGAGAGGATCTCCTGGAGAAGGGGACGGCTACCTGCTCGAGTATTCTTGCCTGGAGAATCCCATGGACAGAGGAGCCTGGTGAGCTATAGTACATGGGGTCACAAAGACTCTGACATGACTGAGCAACTAATACAGCACATGCTTCCCACCATTTCCTGATTATACTCCTTCCTTTTTCACCACCAAACCATCACGAGGCCATGACTCTGTATGCATTTGACCCTATACCACTGTGGATGCTCAGTGAAAGTTTGTTGAATGAAAGTACTGTATTAGTTGTATAGAATCTTCGGTTCCACAAAGATGGAGTGGCAATTCATTTACTCTCCCATCTAAAACAAGCCCCAAATGGACGAAATATATGGACTAACAGTTAGCCCTATGATTTCCCTATCTTACGGCCTTGAGAGGGTTTCTAGGATGTAGCGTAAGGAAAGAAACCCCAAGCAGAGACGACAAACTCTATAATTGCAGAGATGTTCCTGATGGTCAAGGTAGCCAAGTGCTCTCAGGACAGAGCACTAGGGAGAACAGAATGCATGAAAGAAAACCCCAGAGATATGCGAACAGTTCCGTATTCAGCTGAGTACCGGTCAGCTCATGTGTGTGAGCTCATACTCAAGGCCAAGTGAAAAAAAAAAAAAAAAACACTCAAAAGAATTAGAGGTAAAAGTGCCTGGATGGTCCCTGATCTCACCAACAAAACTGGGAAAACCTGAAGATTCACAGAGCATTTTGTACAGCACACATTGAAAGAATGCACTGGCTTCAGTAGTGGGGAATAATTCGCCTTAGAGTAAGCAGCATTCTTTCCTACTCAGCAAATGTTAAAGTAGGATCTGAAAGTATCGAACTGTTTGCAAGTAATTTAACTGAATCCCAAATAAAGTCCAAGAGTATTTACAGGAATTTTTAAAATATCAAAATCCCAGAAGATACATTTTATGTCTGGTCTTTAATTAAAAATTTACCAGGCATGCAGATAAGTGTGAGAATATGACCCATGATCAGAAGTAAGAGGAATAAAAAATAATGACACAGAACTGAGAACAGATGTTAGGATTTGCAGATAAGTACTTTAAAACAGTTAATGATTGTGCTCCACATGTTCAATAATTTAGGAAGAGATATGAAAAACATTAAAGAAATAAGACTGGAAAATACAAACAAGAATTTAAAAAACAAAGGCTACAATGTGTGAAATGAAACAGAGATGAACTGTAGATTAGATATTGCAGAAGAGACTAGTGAACACATAGCAATAGCAAATAGTGAAAATGAACAGAAAAAATAATGAAAAAAATAAACTGAAAAGGGCATCAGTGAGCTGTGAGACAACTTCAGACTCCTAATATATGTGTAGGCAGTCCCTAAAGAAGAGGAGAAAGCCAGAATAGAAAACATATCTGAAGACCCAAAGGCCAATATTTTTCTAAATTTGATGAAAACTGTAATCCATAGATCAAAGAATTTCAATGAACGCTAAGCACGAGAAGCATGAAGAAAATAAACCAAGGCATATCACAATATACCTGCTCAAAATCAGAGAAAATGTGCAAATGTTAAGAGCAGCTAGAGAAAAAAATGTCCTTCAGAGGGACAAAGAATAAGAATGACAGCAAAGTCCTCACAAACAACAGTGCCAGCAAGAGCTAGTGAAACACAGCTT
>SJYX01006257.1:489212-505191 GCA_006410675.1 Oreotragus oreotragus | reverse complement strand
GAGTTGACTCATTGGAAAGGACTCTGATGCTGGGAGGGATTGGGGGCCGGAGGAGAAGGGGACAACCAAGGATGAGATGGATGGATGGCATCACAGACTCGATGGTCGTGAGTCTGAGTGAACTCTGGGAGATGGTGATGAACAGGGAGGCCTGGCGTGCTGCGATTTATGGGGTTGCAAAGAGTCGGACACGACTGAGCGATTGAACTGAACTGAACTGAATCTTTAACTATCCATATGCAATAAAAAAGAGAAGAGAGAAAGGGTAAGAAATGAAAATAAGATATTCTGGATATCCAGGAGAAAAAGAATGAAGTTGGACATCTATTCACACCATATGCAAAAATTAACTCTAAATGGATCACTAATTTAAAAATAAGAGATGAAACCATAAAGCTCTTAGAAGAAACACAGAGATAAATTTTCTTGATCCTGGCTTTGCCAATGAATTCTTAAATTGAAAATGAAGACACAAATGAAACAAAAAAGGGAGAAGGAAAAATATATACTTAATTTCATCAATATTAAAAAGCTTTGTTCTTCAAAGAACATCAGGAAGGTAAAAAGACAACCCACAGAATAGGAGAATATTTGCAAATGTTGCATCTGATGAGGGTCTAATATTCAGAATATACAAAGAGCTACTATAACTCAACCACAGAAACACAAGCAACACAATTTTTAAAATGAGCACATGACTTGAATGGATATTTCTCCAGAGAAGGTACATACATGGCCTATAAAAACATTCAGTTCAGATCAGTTCAGTTGCTCAGTTGTGTCCGACTCTTTGCGACCCCATGAATTGCAGCACACCAGGCCTCCCTGTCCATCACCAACTCCCAGAGTTCACTCAAACTCATCCATCAAGTTAGTGATGCCATCCAGCCATCTCATCCTCTGTTGTCCCCTTCTCCTCCTGCCCCCAATCCCTCCCAGCATCAGGGTCTTTTCCAATGAGTCAACTCTGCACATGAGATGGCCAAATATTACTATTGGATAATTCTAGTAAATTAAATCCACTTATGTTCTCTCTGGGGAAAAAAAAAAATTGGTAGTACTGATGGCTACCATTCCCCAGTATCCCTTACCTTTTTGATTATTCTCTGTAATAGCCCTGTGTTGCTTTGGCAAATTCCTCTTACACTGCCCACGAGCTGGTTCCAGAGGACAGGATTCATTTGTAGCAGATGAGTGATCTCACAGCAGCTTTGTATGAATTCTGTGCTTCAGCTGTGTTAGTGTTAATTCTCCTATTTTGAATATTTCTGTCACTGTTTTTGATAAATAAAGAATAATCACAATAGACGTTAACAGTCCACAGTGAATTATCTACTACAGGGCCATAGGTCCCAAGTGGTATTTTCCCCTCCTTGCTCTGAACAGAATATTAAAAGCTCTTTTAAGCTGGTGTGAGCGTTTCCCACCAGCCCCTAGCTTCAGTCTGCATAATGCATTTCTATTTTCTGTGCTGTTCATACTTGTCCTTAGTTAATGATGCCTCTTTCATCTTCTGGGTGTATTCGTGTTTGTTTGAGTTTATGGGGTTTCTAACAATTGAGTTTCTAAAGACAGTTTGTAGAACATTCAAATAGTGCAAATAGGTATATCTGAACTGAAAGGTATATTTCAGTTCTGAGGGTCACCATGGAGAACCGCAAGCAAGCAGTGCCTTAGCTGACATTCAATTATGGGCGCCTTCAGGTCTAACACTGCTTATTTTTTTAATTTTATGTTCCCTTTTTGAAATCTTTCCTCTGAATATTTACAAGGAAATGCGACTAATTCATTCTCATTTTGGTAAGGGAATCAAAGAATCAAAATATTGGTTATCATATTATTTTTTAGTTATTTTTTGAAAAGATTTTCTTGGTTCTTATCTGTGATTTTGCTACATCAAACTAGAAAATTCTAAGTCTATATATTATTTCTTAAGACCATAATCTGAAATTTAGATTAGATTAAATCTAATTTAATCTAAATTAGATTTAATCTAAATTTAACTAGATTTGAGAAAAATGTTTTTTCTATATGTTTAATGATAAATTTATCCAAAACCACTTCTATATGTTAGCATGCATTTGTGACTAGGTATACAGTGTGTCAAAAGAATGCTGCCTCAATATTCAGGGTGAAGAATGGGGTGGCTGCGGCAACTTCTTAAAATAAGACAAAAGTGAAGTTTGCTGTATTGATTGACTCTTTCATGAAAATTTTCTCTATAGCTTGCACTGCTATTGGATAGCATTTTACCTACAGCAGATTTATTTCAAAATTGAAGTCAGTCCTTTCAAACATTGCCAATGCTTTACCAACTGAGTTTATGTAATATTCTGAATCATGTATTGTCATTTCAATAATCTTCACAGCATCTTCACCAGGAGCAGATTCTATCTCCAGAAGCCACTTTCTCTGCTCAACCTTAAGAAGCAACTCCTCATCCCTGAAATTCATATCATGAGATTATAACAATTCAGTCACATCTGCAGGCTCCCCTTCCAATCCTAGCTCTCTTGCTATTTCTACCAAACCTGCAGTTACCTTCTCCACTGAAATCCTGAACCCTCAAAGTCACCTATGAGGGTTGGAATCAACCTTTTTCAAACTCCTATTAAAGTTGACATTTTGACCTCGTCTCATGAATCACAAATGTCCTTAATGACATCTAGAATGGTGAATGCTTTCCAGAAACTTTTCAATTTATTTTGCCCATATGCATTTATATGAGTCACTATCTTCAGCCCTATAGTCTTACAAAATGTGTTCCTTAAATAAAAGGATTTGAATGGTGAAATTTTTTCTTTATCCACGTGATGCAGAACAGATATTCTGTTAACAGGCAAGAAAATAACCCAGATTTCATTGCACATCTCCATCAGAGCTCGTGGGTGACCAGATAGAATGTCAATGAACAGTAGTACTTTGAAAGGAATCTTTTTTCCTGAGCAGTAGGTGTCTAGTAAACTGTGTTGTAAACAGCTATGCTGTCATCCAGCCTTTGTTGTTCGATTTATAGAGCACAGGCAGAGTAGATTTAGCATAATTCATAAGGACCCTAGGATTTTCAGGATGGTAAGTGAGCTTTAACGTATAGAAGTCACCAGCTGCATTAATCTTTAACAAGAGAGTCAGCCTGTTCTTTAAACTTTGAATCTGGGTATTGACTTTTCTCTAGCAAAAAAGCCCAGCTTCTTCCAACAGAAGACTGTTTTGTCTATATTAAAAATCTGTTGTTTAGTGTAGCCGTAGCCACCTTCATGAATTATCTTGGCAAGCTTTTCTGGATAACTTGCTGCAGTTCCTACTTTCCTACGTCAGCACTTGCTGCTTCACCCTGCACTTTCAGGTTATGGAGATGGCTTCTTTCCTCAAACCTCATGAACCAACCTCTGCTAGCTTCAAACTTTTCCTGCCGCTTCCTCACCTCTCTTAATAGTCACTGAATAGAACAGAGTCAGGGTCTTGATTTGGATTAGACTTCAGCTTACGGGAGTGTTGTGACTGGTTTGAACTTCTATTCAGACCTCCAGAACTGTCTCCACACCAGTCATAATGCTGTTTCACGTTCTTATTATATGTTTGCGGACGAGAGTAGCAGGTTTGACTTCCTACAGGAGTCTCCCTTTGCACTCACAGCTTGGCTAACTTAATGCAAGAAGCACAGCTCTCATTCTGTCTTAGGTTTCTGACATTCTCTCCTATTATTTCTCGCTTCTGATTTAAAGTGAGAGACCTGTGACTCTCCCTTCCTCTTGAACATGCAGAGGCCATTGTAGTATCATTAGCTGGCCTAATTTCAAAACTGTTGTATCTCAGGAAATAGGGAGGTCCAAAGAGAGGGAAAGAAGTGAGACAGCTGGCAATGGAACAGTCAGAACACACATTTAGGAAGTTCACCATCTTATTTAGTTTGTCACACCCCAAACAATTACTACAGTAACATCAAGTGTCATTAATTACAGATCAGCATGACAACACAATAATAATAATAATAAAGTTTGGAATATTGTGAGAATTACCAAAATGTGACACAGAGACTCAAAGTGAGCAAATGTTCCTGGAAGAAAGGAGCAGATAAACTTGCTCAATGGATGGTGGCCACAAATCTTCAGTTTGTGAAAAATGCAGTATCTGCAAAGTGCAATAAAACAAGATATGCCTATACAAGTGGTTGGAGCTTCCTGGTAGCTCAGCTGGTAAAGAATCTGCCTGCCATGCAGGAGACATTTGTTTGATTCCTGGGTTGGGAAGCTGCCCTGGAGAAGGGATTGGTTACCCATTCCAGTATTCTTGGACTTCCCTGGTGGCTCAAATGGTAAAGAATCCACCTGCAATGCAGAAAACCTGGGTTCTATCCCTGGGTTGGGAAGCTCCCCTGGAGGAGGGCATGGCAACCCACTCCAGTATTCTTGCCTGGAGAATCCCATGGACAGAGGAGTGTGGTGGGCTACAGTCCATGGGGTCACAAAGAATTGGACATGACTGGGCAACTAAGAGCAGCACATTTAAAAGTTATAGCTATTTTTCAATAAAGATATGTGAGATCTAGTAAAGTTCTTTGATAACCCTATTCATATTCTTAGTTCAGTTCAGTCAGTCATGTCCGACTCTTTGCGACCCCATGAGTCGCAGCACGCCAGGCCTCCCTGTCCATCACCAACTCCTGGAGTCTACCCAAACGCATGTCCATTGAGTCAGTGATGCCATCCAACCATTTCATCCTCTGTCGTTCCCTTCTCCTCCTGCCCTCAATCTTTCCCAGCATCAGGGTCTTTTCAAATGCTTAACATAGCTGCTATTTCTTCAGTTCCTAATATGTACTAGAGACTTATCACAATATTATCTGTCATACCAACTGCAACCCGGAGCTGAGGATATTTATCTCCATGTAACAGATGCAGAAACTTAAGAACAAACAGCCAAAATGACCATCTTGAGGCGTACAGCTGTCACATAACAAAGCAAGAATTTGAGTTTACGTTTCTAACTAAAAACAAAAAGTTGATGCTTTAGATCTGAAACCTACATGTTGTAAACATGTTTTTGTTACAATATTTTATAAACATGTTTCTAAAAGACTCGTATTTATTTCATTTTCTTTTCAGCTTTTGTCTGGGATAAAATATAAAGCAATTAAAATTTTTTAATTTAATTCATCTACAAAGTTGTGCTGGTTTTTGCAGACTTATGGGAGGTAGCGGTGGTGGTGACATCAGTGGGAATCAAAGTCAGAGACTCTCAAAGGGGAGGCTACCCTCAGTGGGATGATGTCAGTGAGTTAAATTCTTTTTTATATATATATATATATTTGGAAATAATAAAATGATTATTTGTTCAATGAAAGTTACAAAAATGATAAAGAATGCACTATTTTTTTAACCCGGGTTCATCTATCATTAGTATTTTGTCCCATTTCCTTTCTTTGTATGCAAACACATGTTTTCCTTTTTCCTGAACATTTGAAAATAAGTTGCAGACATCATGGTTTTTTCACTCTTAAGTGAATTTCCTAAGAAAAATAATGGTCTTTTATATAGCAATAGTTTGGTCATCAACTGCAGTGAATTTAACTCAGTAAAATTATCAAATATAATTGTCTACTTCACTTTTGCCAGTTTACCTACGTGGGAATGTCCTTTCTAGCATTATTTTCCCTCCAGAAGAGGATGCAGCCAAGAACACATGTTGTAGTTACCTCTTGTGCCTCCTTTAATCTGGAGCAGTTCTCCAGCTTGCTCTGCCTTATAAGACATTAATAGTTCTGAAGAATACAATCCGTGGCCCATTTTCTAATAATCCCTTATTTTCAAGTAGAAATTCTTTTTTCAGAACTTATCTTTGCTTAAACTTTACAGTGGTTTTACATATGGCCAGTTAGGATTGGAATCAAGCCAGGTATGTCAGTGCCAGAGATGCTAAGATGCATGGAGAATTTTTTTTTTTTTAGTTGCTTTTTTTTTCTTTTTCTTTTTAAAGAAGGATAATTGCTTTACAGAATTTTGCTGTTTTCTGTCAAACCTCAACATGAATCAGCCATAGGTATACATATTTCCCCTCCCTTTTGAACCTCCCTCCTCATCCCACCCCTCTAGGTTGATACAGAGCCCCTGTTTGAGTTTCTTGAGCCATATAGCAAATTCCTGTTGGCTATCTATTTTACATATGGGAATGTAAGTTTCCACGTTACTCTTTCCATGCATCTCACCCTCTCCTCCCCTCTCCCCATGTCCATTAGTCTGTTCTCTATGTCTGTTTCTTCATTGTTGCCCTGAAAATAATGCTTCAGTATGATTTTTCTAGATTCCGTATATATGTTAGAGTATGATATTCATCTTTCTCTTTCTGACTTACTTCACTCTGTATAATAGGCTCTAGATTCATCCATCTCATTAGAACTGACTCAAATGCATTCCTTTTTATGGCTGAGTAATATTCCATTGTGTATATGTACCACAACTTCTTTATCCATTCATCTGTTGATGGACATCTAGATTGTTTCCATGTTCTAGCTATTGTAAATAGTGCTGCAATGAACAGTGGGATACATGTGTCTCTTTCAATTTTGGTTTCCTCAGGGTATATGCCTAGGAGTGGGATTGCTGTGTCAGATCACAATAAACTGTGGAAAATTCTGAGAGGGATGGGAATACCAGACCACCTGACCTGCCTCTTGAGAAATCTGTATGCAGGTCAGGAAGCAACAGTTAGAACTGGACATGGAACAACAGACTGGTTCCAAATAGGAAAAGGAGTACATCAAGGCTGTATATTGTCACCCTGCTTATTTAACTTCTATGCAGAGTACATCATGAGAAACACTGGACTGGAAGAAACACAAGCTGGAATCAAGATTGCTGGGAGAAATATCAATAACCTCAGATATGCAGATGACACCACCCTTATGGCAGAAAGTGAAGAGGAACTAAAAAGCCTCTTGATGAAAGTGAAAGAGGAGAGTGAAAAAGTTGGCTTAAAGCTCAACATTCAGAAAACGAAGATCATGGCATCCGGTCCCATCACTTCATGGGAAATAGATGGGGAAACAGTGGAAACAGTGTCAGACTTTATTTTTTGGGGCTCCAAAATCACTGCAGATGGTGACTGCAGCCATGAAATTAAAAGACGCTTACTCCTTGGAAGAAAAGTTATGACCAACCTAGATAGTATATTCAAAAGCAGAGACATTACTTTGCTGCCTAAGGTCCGTCTAGTCAAGGCTATGGTTTTTCCAGTAGTCATGTATGGATGTGAGAGTTGGACTGTGAAGAAGGCTGAGCGCCAAAGAATTGATGCTTTTGAACTGTGGTGTTGGAGAAGACTCTTGAGAGTCTCTTGGACTGCAAGGACATCCAACCTGTCCATCCTAAAGGAGATCAACCCTGGGATTTCTTTGGAAGGAATGATGCTAAAGCTGAAACTCCAGTACTTTGGCCACCTCATGCGAAGAGTTGACTCATTGGAAAAGACTCTGATGCTAGGAGGGATTGGGGGCAGGAGGAGAAGGGGACGACCGAGGATGAGATGGCTGGATGGCATCACTTACTCGATGGATGTGAATCTGAGTGAACTCCGGGAGTTGGTGATGGACAAGGAGGCCTGGCGTGCTGTGATTCATGGGGTCACAAAGAGTCGGACACGACTGAGTGACTGAACTGAACTGAACTGAACTGAAGCTGATGGATGTTCACTAATCTTCACGATGTGTGTAAGTCAAACCATTATGCTGACACCTTAAGTGTATATGGTGCTGTACATCAGTTATTAATATATGCCCATAAAACTAGAAGACAGATAAGTAAGTAGATGAATAAATACAGCTACTGAAGAAGGAGGAAAAGGAGGAGCAGAGGTTGTCCTGAGTAATAATTCTGAACAGAAATTTTCAAATCCCCCCCTTTTCACTTGGTGTTTATCTTGTGAGCATTTTCCTGGATCCCTGGGCACAGGGGTGGGATCACCAAAACTGAGTAGGCAAAATGTACTACTATTGACATACAGAAACCATCTCCTTGCCAGTACAACTTGCAGTTGTGTATTTATCTGCATAATTATTGGGTTGGCCAAAATTTTGTCTAGTTTTTTCTGTAAGATGGCTCTAGTGGCACATAGTTCCCTTTAACTTCATTCGAAGCCCTGTTGTTAGTTTGTATCATGACAGCTGTCATATCAGTGTGTGTTTTTTAAAAAAAAAAAACACACAAAAATTGGTGAATTTTTGTGTAGCCATTTAAATATTGAAGATGGAAGAAAAAAGCAACATTTTTAGCATATTATGTTTTATTATTTCAAAAAAAGTAAAAATGCAAAAAAAAAAAACCCACAAAGATTTGTGCAGTGTATGGAGAAGGTGCTGTGACTAATCAAATGTGTCAAAAGTGGTTTGCAAAGTTTCATGCTGGAGCTTTCTTGCTGGACCAGGCTCCAAGGTCAGGTAGACCGGTTGAAGCTATAGTGATCAAATCAAGACAGAAATTGAGAACGATCAGTGTTATACCATGCAGGAGCTAGCTGACATACTCAAAATATTCCAATCAAGCATTGACAATCATTTACACTAGCTTGGTTACGTTAATCACTTTGAGGTTTGGGTTCTGCAGAAGTTAAGTGAAAAAAAAAAAACTCCTTGACCATATTTGTGTATGCCACCTCTACTTAAGTGTAACGAAAATGTTCCATTTTTAAAACAAATTGTGACAAATGATGAAAAGTGAATGTGCTAAGTCGCTTCAGTCGTGTCCAACTCTGCAGCCCTATGGACTGTAGCCCACCAGTCACCTCTGTCCATAGGATGCTTCAGGCAAGGATACTGGAGTGGGTTGCCATGCCCTCCTCCAGGAGATCTCCCTGACCCAGAGACTGGACCATCATCTCTTGTGTCTCCTGCATTGGAAGGCAGGTTCTTTACCACTAGCACCACCTGGGAAGGCCAAATGTTTACATACTGATAGCTTTTGCATAAAAAGGACTTAATTCCCACTACCCTTATGTGGAATTCCAGTATTATTAAATTGAAATAATGTGGAATGAAGAGATCATGGGACAATTGAAGTGAACCACTGCCAACCACACCAAAGGCCAATCTTCATCCAAAGGTGGTGATGTTATGTATATGGTGAGATTGGAAGGGAGTCCTCTATTCAGAGCTCCTTCCAGAAAACCAAACAACTAGTTTCAACAAGTACTGCTCCAGATTAGAACAACTGAAAACAGCACTCAACGAAACACATCCAGATTTAGTCAACAGAAAACGTGTAATCTTCCATCAGGGTAATGCAAGACCACATATTTCTTTGAAGACCAGGCAAAAACTGTTAACAGTGTGGCTGGGAAGGTCTAATTCATTCATCACTGCACCTTTGGATTTCTATTTATTTCAGTCTTTACAAGATTCTCTTAATGGACAAAGTTTCAGTTCCCTGTGTGTGTGCTCGCTCAGCCGTTCAGTTGTGTTCGATTCTTTGTGACTCCATGGACTGTAGCCCACCAGGCTCCTCTCTCCATGGAAATTTCCAGGCAAGAATACTGGAGGGAGTTCCCAGTTCCTCCTCCAGGGGATTTTCCCAACCCGGGGATCCAACCTGAGTCTCTGAAAGACTGTAAAATGTACCTGGAACAGTTCTTTGCTCAAAAAGATTCAAAATTTGGGGAAGATGGGATTATGAAGTTGCCCAAGAAACGGCAGAATGTAGTGAAACAGAATGGTGAATATTTTGTTGAATAAAGTTCTTAGTGAAAATGAAAAATGTGTCTTTTGTTTTTACTTAGAAACTGAAGGAAATTTTTGGCCTACCCATTATTTACTTAATTGCTCTTAAGCAATTAGGTAGCTTCTGAGGGGGCAGAGACCAGGGTACCAGTCTGCCTTATCCCCTGCCATTGTACCTCCAGCATATTGAACAGGGCCTGGCACACAGTAGGTGCTCAATGATCAGCATCGTTATTGATGGTTGGAAACTACTTTCTTAGGATAGATTCCTGAGGTGAAATTTCTGGGTCAAATGATGTGCTTGTTTTTACAGCCTCCAATGATGTATTTTAGTCGTGGTGACAGGCTGCCATACCTCTGCTGGATGCAGTAAGGCAAAGAAGGAGAGAGACATTTTCAAGAGCTGAGGCACCCAAGAGGGCTCCAGACCCAGGAGGAGGCTCTGCTAAGCAGAGGAGATGGGATGGAGGAGGCATTTCCACGTGTTTCCAGAAACACCATCAAGGGTGTTCGCTGAGCCCCTGTTCCAAGCAGGCCCTATACAGTGGTTCACTCAGTTAATCCTCCCTACTCATAAACAAGACAAAACTAATAAGCAAGACAAAACACAGTCCCACTTTACAGATGAGGAAGCTGAGGTCCAGAAAAGTGAAAGGACTGGCCTAAGGTCGGGCAATGAAAAAGGGGAGATGCTTGGATTTTAGCCCAGCTCTGCTACTCCTTCAGCAGGCCAGGGAAAATGGTGATTCTTTTTTTTTTTTTTAATGTATATTTTTACTTATTTTATTATTTATTTTTCTATTTGACAGTGCTGGGTCTTAGTTGCAGCTCATGGGATCTAGTGCCCTGACCAGGGATTGAACCTGGGTCCTCTGCATTTGGAGCACAGAGTCTCAGCTACTAAGCCACCGGAGACGTCCTGAAAACAGCAATTCATCTCTCCGCCGTTGAGAGGATCACATAACACAGCCCAGTCTTGCCTAGGATTACAGGAGAGGTTGGTGAATAAAAAGATAGGCTTTGGAGATAGAGCTGGGCTTGAATCCTAGCTCCATCGCTTAGCTGTGTGGTCTTGGGCAAGTTCCTAACCTCTCGGAGTCAGTCCCTTCTGTACAGTGGGGACTGGCAAGGGGCGTACTGGTGAAAATGAGAGTGAACACAGGCATCTGGGCGCATGCCAAGTGCTCGCTGTTACCACTCGTGTTTCCCAAGCGCCTCTTGCATCTGAGACCTTTCTCAGAGACCTCAGCGCTCCTTTCCTTCTCCCAGCCTCCTGCTTTCTATTTTTGAAAATGAGGTTCTGACTGGAAAACTGTTCTTTGCTGTTTCACAATACACAAATGGAGGATCTAGAATTTGAAGCCAGGCCTGTGGTTGCCATCACCTGAGCCCTTTCCAGACGGAACACCCGTCTGGACCATCCCTCGTCCCTCAAGAGCTGGGTGGGTTGTGAAGGGGGAAGGCCAGGCTCACAGAGAGGCTGGGGAGGTGCTGTGGGAAGCAGCTCTCAAGGAAGGTGCCTGCCAGGACCCAGCGCTGGAGTTTTCTCCATGTCAGGGTTTTGGAGTCTGAAGGTGACGGCCTGCTGTGGGCCTCCACTGGCCAGGGTGATTTGGGGTGACCAGGGCCCTGCTGCTGGATTTGCACCATCTACTCTGGCATGTGGTGACCTGTGGCCTGGGGTTATCGGGCCACATTCAAGGGGGCGGGGTGGTCCTTTCCAGGAAGGGAAGGGCATGCCGAGGCAGTGCCGGACATGGAGGGTCCAGGGTCTCGCTGTCTGCTTCAGTGGCCGCCAGCCTGGCGAGTTGGCCCAAGGTGACGGAAAACACGCCGGCCGTCAGGAGGGTCCAGGCCGGTGTGGAGAGAGCAGGAGGACGCCTCTGCTGAGGGGTGAGCCAGCCGGCAGAGGCTGGAAGCCCTCTGCACACTGGTTGCTAGGTTCGAAGGCTTCTGTCCTGCAGCCGGCAGCCTCCCCCGGGCTCCCGTGGGCTTCCTCCTCGAGCGCCAGCCCTGACGGTCGTGAGAGATGTGCTTCGAGGAGGAGCCGCGAATGGTGGTGAAGCTTCGAACGTCTGATTCTGTTGCTCTGTCTTGTGTGCAGCTCCAAAAGTTAGCTGCAAGCCCTCTTCAAGTCCCAGGACCTCAGGGAAGGCATGGGGGATACTGGCCCTGGGGGTGGGGGTTGTGGGGTCCCAAGACATCTGGCAGGACCCAGATCAGTAGGGGCAGCAGCTGAGGAGTTCTGGGTAGGAGCTGCTCAGGCCTCGGAACAGGTTAGGTTCCAAAAGGAGAAGCTGGGGTGGAGCAGAACGGGAACAGAGAAAGTAGAAGCAGGGGCCTTGGGCCTGGGGAAGTGGGTGTGAGCCCAAGAGCATTTCCCCCGCACGTCCTAGCTGGGAGGGGTTAGAAGCTGAAACTCCCTGCTCTCTGTGGCATTTATTTCTGTCCCAGAAGGGACTGCAGCGCCTGTGTGGCTGGTGAGCAGAGGGAAGGAAATGGGCTCAGTTTTGGGAGCAGGGGTCAGGCTTTGGGCTCCAAACACCACAAAACCCTCCTTTTGGACCTAACTTGTTCTGAGCACCTGACACGTGCTACAACATGGATGAAGCTTGAGGATATTATACTCAGTGAAGTAAGCCAGTGACAAAAGGACAAGCACCATGTGATTCCACTTATGTAAGCTAGATCTAGGGGCTTCCCTCGTGGATCAGTCAGTAAATCATCTGCGTGCAGTGCAGGAGACCCGGATTCACCTCCTGGGTCGGGAAGATCCCCTGGAGAAGGAAACAGCAGTCCCCTCCAGTATTCTTGTCTGGAGAATCCCACGGACAGAAGAGGCTGGCAGGCTACAGTCGATGGGGTCGCAAGAGTCAGACATGACTTAGCGACTAAAGCCAAACCAAGGAATCCAGAGTAGTCCAAACCGTAGAGATGCAGAGTGGAAGGGCGGCTGCCAGGGCCTGGAGAGAGGGGAAATGAGGAGTTACTACTTAGCAGGGATCAAGTTTCAGTTTCTCAAGATGAAAAATTTCTGGAGATTGGTATTACAATGTGAACACACATTTTTTAAAAATTAAACGTTTCTCTTTAGCTGCACTGGGTCTTCATTGCTGCGTGCGGGCTTTCTCTAGTTCCCGAGAGCAGGGGCTTGCAGGCTTTTTGCGAAGGTGGCGACTCCTGTTGCACAGGCGCTAGGGCATGCGGGCTTCAGCGTTTGGAGCACAGGGCTCAGCAGTTGCAGCGCATGCCCTGCGGCGTGTGGAATCTTCACAACCTCAGGATCGAACCCATGTCCCCTGCATTGGCAGGCGGATTCCTAACCACTGGAGCACCAGGGAAGTCCAATGGGAATATACTTAACACTCCTGAACTATGCCCTTAATGGTAAATCTTGTTATATGTGTTTTATTATGATCTTTTTTTAAAAAGTTACTTCATAAAAAACAAAAAGTTATCTCAGACTGTTTCTAAGCCTAAATCTAATGGACAATGTTGTTTATTCTTCAAAAACAGTCTGCCTGGTTTTGAGGTCCAGGTTGTGAACAGTGTGTTCTGTGAACAGTGTTCTGTTCACAGTATTCCATGGCTCCATGGTCTTGGAGTAACATGTTTGCTGTTGGGAGTCCAGCGCCACTCTCATCCCAGAACCCTTGCGTCTGAAGGTTGAGAGCCTTTCTCTCCCTGGTGCTCTGAGTTTTCACATGCTCAGCCCTATGCGGGGCTTTCCTTCTTGCTTCTGGGCACTTGTGACTCTCTCATTCTCAGTTCTAGAAGCTTTCTTTTTCTTGTTTGTTTTTTTTTTTTTTGTCTGTTTTTTCTTTGTCTCCCTTTTGGGAGTGACCTTTAGTCATATATTGTAGCTTCTGGACCAGTTCTCAGTTCCTTGAGCTTCTGTGCTACTTTCCAGATTTCATAGACTTCACCTTCTAACCATTCCACCACNTTTTTTTTTTTTTTTTGTCTGTTTTTTCTTTGTCTCCCTTTTGGGAGTGACCTTTAGTCATATATTGTAGCTTCTGGACCAGTTCTCAGTTCCTTGAGCTTCTGTGCTACTTTCCAGATTTCATAGACTTCACCTTCTAACCATTCCACCACTTTAAAAATTTTTCTGCTTTTGTATATTTTTAATTTCCAGGAAGGACCTTATGGTGCCTTCTTGAGACAGACCACACCCTACCCAAGTCCTCCACTACCACTTGTTTGTGGAAAAGCTTTATCCTCCTAGGCCTTCCTTGAGTTCCAAAGGATAAATTTAATCAGAGAAGAGAGAAAATGCAGAAAAGCTTTTGTATATTTTTAATTTCCAGGAAGGACCTTATGGTGCCTTCTTGAGACAGACCACACCCTACCCAAGTCCTCCACTACCACTTGTTTGTGGAAAAGCTTTATCCTCCTAGGCCTTCCTTGAGTTCCAAAGGATAAATTTAATCAGAGAAGAGAGAAAATGCAGAAACAAAGAATAGTCAAGCAAGACAAAATAGTAATAGTTTAACCATTAAGCAAACTCAAGGACATTTAGTTGTTCCTCAAGGGTTAGGGATAATATGCTGAGCCATATTCTTTGAACTGTGTTTCAAATACGGAAACATTCATTATTGGAAAAAGTTAATTTTATGATGTCCACAAGCACATAGACCCCCAAAAGGCTGGAACCAGAATGCTGATGTTGACTCCTAATTTTCTCATCATTGACCAATCAAGAGAAAGTCCACATGCTAATCATATACTCCACAACCGCCCCCCCTCCTCCGTCTTTAAAACTTTTTCCCTGAAAGTCATCAAGAAGTTTGGGCTTTTTGAGCCCTAACCTCTTGGACTCCTTGCTAGGTGCCCTGCAATAAATGTTGTGCTTTCCTTCCCCGTAACCCAGCATCAGTAGACTGGCTTTATTGCACACGGCGCATGAACCCAAGTTTGGTTTGGTAACACTTCTTTAAAATTCTGCTTTTAATTCATCCTGTTCTTATTTCGTGGATATTACATATCACAAGGAAGAGAGTGAGGTGTCAAAAAATTGTCTTCTGCTTTGACTCACTCTTCCAGAGGAAAAAACCTTAGAAGTAATTAAGAGATGACTTTTGGAGGATGGAGGAAATGAAACGTTCCCACCAAACTGAGGAAGCCTCTGGAGACTGAAAATCGAGCCAGGCAGCTCCATGAATAGATCAGTTTATTAGAGAGTAACTTACTCACAGGGTGGGAGCTGGTGGACAATGATCCAGAAGCACTGGAAGCTGCACTCTGCACCACTGAGGGGACCCTGGGCAATTTAATAGTTAACCTAGAGGGTAGGGGTCTGACACTGTTTCCACTGTTTCCCCATCTGTTTCCCATGAAGTGATGGGACCAGATGCCATGATCTTTGTTTTCTGAATGTTGAGCTTGAAGCCAACTTTTTCACTCTCCTCTTTCACTTTCATCAAGAGGCTTTTGAGTTCCTCTTCACTTTCTGCCATAAGGGTGGTGTCATCTGCATATCTGAGGTTATTGATATTTCTCCCAGCAATCTTGATTCCAGCTTGCTGGGAGCCAGTACAAGGAGTCCGCCCGTGGCAAAGGTCATGAGGTTAAGGGGCCCAACAGGCAAAGGTGAGTCAGGCCTTAAGGGAGCCTCGCTGGATCTGCTCGTGCATCTGCCCCCAAACCAGAGTCTGCCTGCCTTACTGCACCGTGCTTTTTGCCTACTCTTCTGACATTATACAAGGGGCTATCCCCCACCACCTCTCTCTGAAAAGGAGTTAACTTAGGACTCCAGTTAATATATCTCTTGGGCGTGACAAGGGTATTTCAGTCCAAAAACCTCTCTGCTGGTAGACTAGCTTGTGTGCAAGGATTACCTACACTCTTGCTACCACGTACATGATTGTTTACAACTCCAACAACACAAGAGAAGACTCTACACATGGACATCACCAGATGGTCAACACCGAAATCAGACTGATTATATTCTCTGCAGCAAAAGATGGAGAAGCTCTATACAGTCAACAAAATAAGACCAGGAGCTGACTGTGGCTCAGATCATGAACTCCTTATTACCAAATTCAGACTTAAATTGAAGAAAGTAGGGATAACCGCTAGACCATTCAGGTATGACCTAAATCAAATCCCTTATGATTGTACAGTGGAAGTGAGAAATAGATTTAAGGTCCTAGATCTGATAGATAGAGTGCCTGATGAACTATGGAATGAGGTTCGTGACATTGTACAGGAGACAGGGATCAAGACCATCCCCATGGAAAAGAAATGCAAAAAAGCAAAATGGCTGTCTGG
>SJYX01006257.1:358828-486420 GCA_006410675.1 Oreotragus oreotragus | reverse complement strand
GGGGGGGGGCGTGGGGGAGCACTTTGTGTCTCCGCTCCTTCCAGAGACCGGGAAGACGCCTGTGGCCTACGTAGGTGGTGCAAACCCCTTGTCTCAGAGTTTTATTGGTTCTCTGCGTAAACCAAGATATTCAGCCTCTTTTCTCCACTAATTTTCCTACTACACTATTCTTTCCTAATCTCTCTTTATATTTCTAATTAAATAGTTCTTTCCTAGGACGCCAACTCCATCCCCGCTTCGAATTCCCTGGATCCACCAGGGCTGGACCCCGGCACCAGCTTGTGCTTCTTCCAGCCCAGCGTTTCTCATGGTGTACTCTGCATATAAGTTAAATAAGCAGGGTGACAATATACAGCCTTGATGTACTCCTTTTCCTATTTGGAACCAGTCTGTCGTTCCATGTCCAGTTCTAACTGTTGCTTCCTGACCTGCATATAGGGAGGGGTTGGAGGCAGGAGGAGAAGGGGACAACAGAGGATGAGATGGCTGGATGGCATCATGGACTCGATGGACCTGAGTCTGAGTGAACTCCAGGAGTTGGTGATGGACAGGGAGGCCTGGTGTGCTGCGATTCATGGGGTCACAAAGAGTTGGACACGACTGAGCGACTGAACTGAACTGAACTGAAGGGGTAGGGGTAGGTGCTTGGAAACAGGAAGTCCATTCCCAAATCAAGATTTATGAATGGGCAGCTGGTCTGGTGGGCACTGGGAATACATCATCGAGGGTCCTCATCAGTGTTTGGAGACTAATAAACCATAGAGGCTACCTGGTCATGAAACAGGATCCATCTATAATGAGGCTGCTGCTGCTGCTGCTGCTGCTACTGCTGCTGCTAAGTTGCTTCAGTTGTGTCTGACTCTGTGCAACCCCAGAGTCGGCATCCCACCAGGCTCCCCCATCCCTGGGATTCTCCAGGCAAGAACACTGGAGTGAGTTGCCATTTCCTTCTCCAATGCATGAAAGTGAAAAGTGAAAGTGAAGTCGCTCATTCGTGTCCAACTCTTAATGACCCCATGGACTGCAGCCTTCCAGGCTCCTCTGTCCATGGGATTTTCCAGGCAAGAGTACTGGAGTGGGGTGCCATTGCCTTCTCCTATAATGAGGCTAAGGATTGTTAAACAGTATCTATTACTACAAAGCCCTTGATGACAGAGAAGTTACTTACTGCACTGTCCAGTCCTGGGTAGGGTCAGTGTAAAGACAGGAGGAGCTGAATGCGCCCAAGATGGTGTCAGTTATGCCAGCAGCCATACACTCCAGTCCTGACATCTTGATAATGTCTTGATGGCCATCCAGCCTTATCCATCATTGTTCCACAGCACCTACACTAGGGACAGATCTTGGAAGGTGGCTTTCGTTTCTCATTGGCAGCAAGAACAAAGGATTCCTACTAAATGTAAAAACATACTAAGGACGTATGGCTCCCCATTTACTCAGGAGAGAAGTAAGCCAGTGAGTAAAAGCATCAGCAAAGGAAACTTTGATTAATGACTGTTTTCATATGAGAAAGTGAATCAGTTATGTTGGATTCAGATGAAATTATATAAATGGGCAGCATTCCTGCCCAGTAAAGGCACAAGCTCCTCCCTGCCCAGCTGTCAAACATGTCTAAAACTATATAGTTTGCATCACCCCTGGTTTAATAAAGAGATGCTTTGGAGGGGGTCATTCAAAGCTGATGTGGAGAACTGTGCTTATGCCTGGATTACCAGAATGGCATTTACACCTGTGTTTTGGGGAAGGAAAATAGATTTGGCCATTCCCAGCATGACATACTATGATGGACGTGCCACCTGGACTTCATAGTAGGAAATCGTGGGGAACTTCCAGTAAGAACATGTGTGTATACACGTGGCCTGAGAGGGAAGTAAACCCCAAAGCGCATTACCTCATTCTCCCATAGGGCAGATAAGGCACACATAGGCTCCATATACCCAGATCCCTTGTGTGGGTGTCATAAAGGGGCCCCCTGTAGGAAGCTGCTTCTTTTCCTATCTATTCAGTATTTCATGCCTGTGGGTCACCTGGCAGACTTCATTAGGAAGCCACCTATAATATGTCTGTGATTTGTTTGTTGGTAGGTCCTTTCTATGCACATGTGAAACTATTCACTTCTCATTAGGACTTGAGCCCACGTGCCAGGACTCAAATCCAGCCAAAACCCACAGTCTTCCAACTGAGATCATAGACCTGCTCTCAGGACCAAATGAAACTCAGGCTCCTGGTGTCTCATTGCAGGAAGAATTCAGTGAAAGAAAAAGTAATAGGTAAGAGGTGGATTTATTCAGAGAGAAACATACTCCACAGACAGCATGCAGGCCAACTCAGAGAGCAAGAGAGGCCTTGGGAGAAGCACATTCCACAGAGTGTGGGCCTTTGCACAAGTTTGGGCTCAAAATGTGGTGTTTGGTTGCTAAGTTGTGTCCGACTCTTTGCAACCCACCCCATGGACTGCAGCACGCCAGGCTTCCCTGTCCTTCACCATCTCCCAGAGCTTACTCAAAGTCATGTCCACTGAGTCGGTGATGCCATCCAACCATCTCACCCTTTGTCTCTCTCTGGTCCTCAATCTTTCCCAGCATCAGAGTCTTTTCTAATGAATCGTTTCTTCACATCAGGTAGCTAAAGTATTGGAGTTTCAGCTTCAGGAGCAGTCCTTCCAATGAACATTCTGGGTTTATTTCCTCTAGGATTGACTGGTTTGATTTCCTTTCTGTTCAAGGGACTCACAAGAGTCTTCTCCAGCACCAAAAATTCAAAAGATTTTTGGGCTGAGTAATTTCATAGGCTAATAAGCAGGCGGATTATTCCAAGTATTTTGGGGAAGGGGTAGAAATTTCCAGTAATTGGGCCACCTCCCACTTTTTGATCTTTGATGGCTGGTCTTGGAACTGTCATGGTACCTCTGGGTATGTGTGGCCAGTTGCTCAGTCATGTTTGATTCTTTGTTATCCCATGACTATAGGCTGCCAGGCTTTTCTGTCCATGGAGTTTTTCAGGCAAGAATACTGGAGTCAGTTGCCATTTCCTTCTGCAGAGTCTCTTAGACAGCAAGGATATCAAACAAGTCAATCTAAAGGAATTCAATCCTGAATATTCATTGGAAGCACTGATGCTGAAGCTGAAGCTCCAATACTTTGGCCACCTGATGTGAAGAACGGACTAATTGGAAAAGACCCTGATGCTGGGAAAGATTGAAGGCAGGAGAAGGGGACAACAGAGGACGAGATAGTTGGATGGCATCACTGACTCAATGGACATGACTTTGAGCCATCTCTGGGAGATGATGATGGACAGGAAAGCCTGGCGTGCTGCAGTCCATGGGAATGCAAAGAGTCAGACACGACTGAGTCACTAAACTACAATAGTGACTCTAAACAATGTTAGCTTCCCTGGTGCAAAACTGGCCAAATGATTCTTAGATTCCCATAGCTTAGCATATGGGATGGTTTGGGGTAGTTGGGAGCTGAACATGGACTACTGAGGTCAGTAGCCCCCATCTGAAACAGGAGGAAAGGGGGCAGAGCACAGCCTTTGAAAGAATGACATAGCCTGAGGACACAAGGTAAACTGATTAGAATTAAATGGGTCCAAGATGGCAGACAAGTCAACTTGGACTTGACCTGATCCTCAGTATATATGCTCAGCTGTAACAGTGCAAAAGCATCCGTTCTTTGATGCTCACTATAATCAAACATAAAACTTTCATCATAGGAATCAGGGGGATTTGGGGAACCAACCCAAGTCATTATCCCCATTAGGTTCGGATGCACAGATGCACTGTCCTCAACTTCCTCTGGGCTTTGGAGAGCAGCAGGTTGCAGACTCAGCAGGCAAAACTACTGTGGACATGTTTGGGGGGCCAGGAAAGGGAGACATTTCCCCTAGCAGAAGTCAGGAAGATCATGAGGCAAGCACCGGGTGATGAAACAGATGCCATAAGGGAGGAAGATAAGGCAGATCCTCACTCGCAAGGAACACTGTAGCCCTCTGATCTCCGCCGGCTAAAAGCACCCCTGGTTTTGGCATTTTTCGCCATGGCGCCATGATGCCACGTGTTTTGTCCTTTAAAGTCTTCAGTAGGTAAACTGAAATTACACAGGGGCCTCAGTGGGAACCCCCATGGCTAACCCCACTTCAACTCCTGGGCTATTTTTCAGAAGAGATGATCTGGGTCTGTGTGGGGCCCATTCCCGTATAAAATCTCAGACTGAAGGCAATATCAAGACAAGTCCCATCACCCAAGGGCTTAGGATAAAAGTCACCCAGGAGGTGAGACCAAATTAAATACCAGTGAACTAAGTAACACAGGTGGGAAGTCCAGTGGCAGCTGCAAAGCAAACAAACAAAAGCAAGACCTTCCTCCCAGTGGACAGGCAAAGACCTCCCTTTTGTACCTGCTTTCTCAGTGCTCTGGTTGTCCAAGCTGTTCACATGCGGATTGTCAGATCCAAGGGGATCAACCTTGCAATGTGCTGTTGAAGATACGCCTGTTAAGGTGGCTTTTAACATCCAGTTAGGGGCAACCCACTCCAGTATTCTTGCCTGGGAAATCCCATGGACAGAGGAGCCTGGCAGGCTACAGTCCAGGGGGGTCACAAAGAGTCGGGTACAACTGAGCACGAGCAAGATAGGGACTTCCCTGCTGTTCCAGTGGCTAAGACTCTGCACCCGCGATGCAGGGTCCTGGGTTCCATCCCTGGTCAGGGAACTAGATCCCACATGCAGCAGCTAGATCCCATATATCACGGCTAAGACTCAGTGCAGCCAAATAAATAAATACTTTAAAAAAAAATCCAGTTAACCAGTCCAGTTGTAGTGGGATTGTAAAGAAAATGAAAAGTCCAAAAACTTCCTCAGGCTTCTGCCCACTCTTGTATTTCATGTCCGCTGAAATGAGTTCCTTGATCACCATCAATATGGGCCAGTGTTCCTTATCTTAACTTCCAATTTTGACAGTCCTTTGATTGTAATGGCCCGACTGACTCTTACTGGCAAAGGCCTCCACTGATTCTCCACTGGCTGTGTGGGTATAGGTTTAAAGCACACGGATACCCTTCTGACACCCACCAAAACCCTATGTAATCCACTCACCATCTGGGAACCAGATGGTCAGAGCGTCTGATGTTACCTGCTGGGGTGTCTCAAGGGTCAGCACCTCAAATGATCTACAGCTTGGGAATCCATGTATTTGAGGATAAACAGAGCCTTTTTTCTTTCAGTGGAGCCATTCTGCCACATCAGAGGGGGTCTGTGATTCCTCTAGTAACAGGGCTCTCGATCTGGTTAATGCACCAGCTACATGACTGCCAGGTAGAGTGAAGGGTGAATGGGCTGAAATGAGCCACACG
Organism: Oreotragus oreotragus; assembly: GCA_006410675.1. Lineage (NCBI taxonomy): Eukaryota > Metazoa > Chordata > Mammalia > Artiodactyla > Bovidae > Oreotragus > Oreotragus oreotragus. The sequence goes on along the minus strand of SJYX01006257.1, from coordinate 481,066 downwards.
GGCGCATTGGCACCTGGTTGCCTGCAGGCAGTCCAGATATCAGCCCATAATCCAATCCCTGCAGACGTTTATTGAATGTTTTCCAGTTACCTCGATGCCACTGAGACATCCACATTGTCAAGCCTCTCCATGCTGCCTAATTGCCCGCGGCAAGGCTGAGGGGCATTGGACTGGCAAGTAGTCACCGCCTTGAGTTCTGCCCACCAGCTGCTTTGTCTAGTCCCTCCCTGAACCAGATAACGTCGGAATCCAAACGAATCCAAACGAGTTGTCCAGTACAGAGGTGGGTTGCCCCTACAGCTGCCTTCCATGTGCCATGCACGAGCAGGGGGCATTCCAAACCTTCTCATACCTGCACTTTACAGAGGGCGCCACAGAGGAGCGGCAGAGCGGCTCTGGTGGCCACTGGGCCTAATAAAACCGGAACACCTGATAGCGGGGATCGGTGTAAAAGGTGCTTCTCTGTTGAAGGTATGAATGCACTTGTGTAAAGTACTCAGCTATGCACAGGCACACTTACGTTTTGAAAGCAAGTCCTCAATCCATCGGCCCACAGGCAGAGGAGTCAGTAAGCTGAAGAGTAAGTTGACGATCAGATGCTCGGTTTGTTGTAAAGTTAGGGAAACTGCTATGAATTGAAAATACCTCCTGCCATATCGGGGCTTCCCTTGTGACTCAGCTGGTAAAGAATCCACCCGCAATGCAGGAGACCTGGGTTAGATCCCTGGGTTGGGAAGATCCCCTGGAGAAGAGAACGGCTACCCACTCCAGTATTCTGGCCTGGAGAATTCCACGGACAGAGGAGCCTGGCAGGCTACAACCCATGGGGTCGCCATATCCGTAAGAAATGACACAGCCGTCAGCAATTTCTGCCATCCAGCAGATGCTGCCACTCCCTATAATGCTGGCTGGGGAGCTGGAGGATCGCAAGAAGCAGCCATCTGCCATTCCTTTAAGTGAAAAAGGAAACAGGATTGGCCCCGGAGAGCTGAGGTGCATATGAAGAGGTGAGGAATGAATTCAGTGAGCCCAGACTTGCCTCTTCCTGTACACCAAATTCTTTACCTTGATACCTGATCTTTGTTGTTCAGACTGCCTGCTCCCTTTGTTGCAAACTTGTATATAGCCTGCCTCCCCACCCCCTAGCCCCCCACCTCCTTGGAGCAGTTTACTCAGAGCTACTGAGATGCTGTCTCCAGGGTTCAGAGTCCTAAACATTCCCACCAAATAAAATGACTCTCCACTTTCAGGTTGTGACTATATCTTTTAGTTAACACTGCTATGGATTGTTTCTCTATAGGACTAGACCAGTTCTTTGGGCATCACCAAGGCATCACTGACGCAATGGACATGAGTTTGAGCAAGCTCCGGGAGTTGCCGATAGATAGGCAAGCCTATGGGGTCGCACAGAGTCGGACACAACTGAAGCAATTTAGCTGCAGCAGCAGCAGCAGGCAAGCCTGGCGTGCTGCAGTTCATGGGATCACAAAGAGTCAGATACGACTGAGCGACTGAACTGAGCTGAACTGAGACCAGTTCTCTGCCCCTTTCTGTAACTGAGACCAGAATCCCAGCAAGGCTCTTTTCCCATTTTGTTGCTGTCAAACAGTTCCCATTCAAACCCTTCCAGGTGTACGCTTATATCCAATTCACTCCTTGTGTTCAGCATTAACACGCTCTGTCCTTGGACATGTTTGACAACCCATTTGGTCTGTTCAAAAGGCTCTTGTTGTGGGATATTCCAGTCCCAGATTGTCACTTTTTTACTAAAGCATATAGGGTCTTAATATCTGGGCAAGTGGGGATGGAGAAAAAAAGGCCACCAGTACCCCCTCAGCCCTATAAAGGCTGGTAACTCTTACACTTCAGTATTCTTGCCTTGAGAACCGCATGAACAGTATGAAAAGGCAAAATGATAGGATACCAAAAGAGGAACTCCCCAGGTCATTAGGTGTCCAATATGCTACTGGAGATCAGGGGAGAAATAACTCCAGAAAGAATAAAGGGATGGAGCCAAAGCAAAAACAATACCCAGCTGTGGATGTGACTGGTGATAGAAGCAAGATCCAATGCTGTAAAGAGCAATATTGCATAGGAATGTGGAATGTCAGGTATATGAATCAAGGCAAATTGGAAGTGGTCAAACAGACAGTAAGGGTGAACGTCAACATTCTAGGAATCAGCGAACTAAAATGGACTGGAATGGGTGAATTTAATTCAGATGACCATTATCCCTCAGAAGAAATGGAGTAGCCATCATGGTCAACAAAAGAGTCTGAAATGCAATACTTGGATGCAATCTCAAAAATGATGGAATGATCTCTGTTCATCTCCAAGGCAAACCATTCAATATCACAGTTATCCAAGTCTATGCCCCAACCAGTAACACTGAAGAAGCTGAAGTTGAACGGTTTTATGAAGACCTACAAGACCTTTTAGAACTAACACCCAAAAAAGATGTCCTTTTCATTATAGGGGACTGGAATGCAAAAGTAGGAAGTCAAGAAACACCTGGAGTAACAGGCAAATTTGGCCTTGCAGTGCAGAATGAAGCAGGGCAAAGACTAATAGAGTTTTGCCAAGAAAATGCACTGGTCATAGCAAACACCCTCTTCCAACAACACAAGAGAAATTGTTTTCTGAATGTTGACCTTTAAGCCAACTTTTTCACTCTCCTCTTTCACTTTCATCAAGAGGCTTTTTAGTTCCTCTTCACTTTCTGCCATAAGGGTGGTGTCATCTGCATATCTGAGGTTATTGATATACACATGGACATCACCAGATGGTCAACACCGAAATCAGATTGATTATATTCTATGCAGCCAAAGATGGAGAAGCTCTATACAGTCAACAAAAACAAGACCAGGAGCTGACTGTGGCTTAGATCATGAACTCCTTATTACCAAATTCAGACTGAAATTGAAGAAAGTAGGGAAAACCACTAGACCATTCAGGTATGACCTCAATCAAATCCCTTATCATTATACAGTGGAAGTGAGAAATAGATTTAAGGGCCTAGATCTGATAGATAGAGTTCCTGATGAACTATGGAATGAGGTTCGTGACATTGTACAGGAGACAGGGATCAGGACCATCCCCATGGAAAAGAAATGCAAAAAAGCAAAATGGCTGTCTGGGGAGGCCTTACAAATAGCTGTGAAAAGAAGAGAGGTGAAAAGCAAAGGAGAAAAGATATAAGCATCTGAATGCAGAGTTCCAAAGAATAGCAAGAAGAGATAAGAAAACCTTCTTCAACAATCAATGCAAAGAAATAGAGTAAAAGAACAGAACGGGAAAGGCTAGAGATCTCTTCAAGACAATTAGAGATACCAAAGGAAGATGATTGCCTAATAGCTGGGATTTCTACCTGTCACATAGATTTGGTCTTTTGACATTAACTTCCTATATGCCTGGACCTTTGTTGCTGTCAGTCTTTACAATGTGCCTAATCAGATATTCCCCCGATTGTTTACTAATTAGGACCTTAGTAAACAGCTTGTCTCCTCCCCTCCTGATCTCCTGTGATTCTTCTTCCTAGAGAGTCTTACCTGCTGAGACAAGGATCCAACCTATCCCTCTGGCTCAACTGACAAAAATACATACAAAGTAAGTTGACTTAGCACTCTCCTTCCTGTTTATCTTCTGGAGAAAGGCCAACCTAGTAAATCAATAATNAAACAGCTTGTCTCCTCCCCTCCTGATCTCCTGTGATTCTTCTTCCTAGAGAGTCTTACCTGCTGAGACAAGGATCCAACCTATCCCTCTGGCTCAACTGACAAAAATACATACAAAGTAAGTTGACTTAGCACTCTCCTTCCTGTTTATCTTCTGGAGAAAGGCCAACCTAGTAAATCAATAATTAAAAGCAAACAGGTTTGTTAGAAACACTTTTCCCTTAGTTGGTGGTTGATAATTTGGAAGATAACCCTGTGATTTCAGAGATCTCAGCACCATATGAAACTAATCCACCAATGGAGCTTTCCTGTAGCTCAAATGGTAAAGAATTTGCCTGCAATGCAGGGGACCTGAGTTTGATCCCTGGGTCGGGAAGATCCTCTGGAGGAGGGAATGGCTACCCACTCCAGTATTCTTGCCTGGACAGAGGATTCTTGCATGGACAGAGGAGCCTGGTGGGCTATAGTCTGTGGGTCCCAAAGAGTTGGACACAACTGAGCAACTAACACTACTAATCCACCAACACCACAAGCAAAACAAAAACTTCCACAGGGAGATGGAAATGATTTTGTTTTAATGTGTGTTTGGTTTCATTGACTTGTCTGAGAGATTTGGATGAAAATTGCAAGCACAAATGTCAGTTGTTTTTGATCCTCTTCTTGCCATGTATATTCACTTGAAGCTTCATGCGGAATGCAACTACATATCTGCTATGGTCTGAAGAGGTGCCCCCAACATCATAGTACTTTTTCATGTGATTAGTCTCTTTATAGTTGGGAAATTTACATTAAGTATCATGATTTTCTTGTTGCTTATGCAAGTACTTTAAATAAAAGGNGGGCTGCCGTCTATGGGGTCGCACAGAGTTGGACACGACTGAAGCGACTTAGCAGCAGCAGCAGCATGGGTATGTTTACTTAATTTCTCTAGATTGTTTGTTGTTAGTGTCTAGAAATTCAACAGACTTCTGTATGTTAAATTCTTATCCTGCAATTTTGCTGAATTCAGAGATAAGCTGTTGTGGTTTTCTGGTAGCATCTTTAGGATTTTCTATGTGTAGTATCATGTCATTTGCAAATAGTGAGTTTTACTTCTTTTCCAATTTAGATCACTTTTATTTCTTTTTATACTGAATAAAAGTGGTTAAGAGTGGACATCCTTGCCTTGTTCCTGATCTTAGAGGAAATGCTTTCAATTTTTCACATTGAGTATGATGAGTGCATTTGTCATATATGGCCTTTATTAAGTTAAGGTAGGTTCCCCCTATTCCACTTTCTGGAGAGTTTTTTTAAAAAATCATAAATGGATGTTGAATTTCATCAAAAAACTTTTTCTGCATCTATCGAGGTGATCACACTGCTTTTATCCTTCAGTTTGTTAATGTGGTGTATCAGTTTGATTGATCTGTGGATAATGAAAAATCCTTGCATCCCTGGGATAAATCCCCCTTGATCATGATGCATAATCCTTTTAATATATGGTTGGATTCAGTTTGTTAGTATTTTGTTGAGGATTTTTGCATCTACATTCATCAGTGATATTGGCCTTTTCTTTTTTTGTGGTATGTTTCTCTAGTTTTGGTATCAGGGTGATGGTGGCCTCATAGAATGAGTTTGGAAGTGCTTTTTCCTGTGCAACTTTTTGGAAGAGTTTCAGAAAAATAGGTGTTAACTCTTTTCTAAATGCTTGATAGAATTCACCTGTGATGCCATCTGGTCCTGGACTTTTGTTTTTGGGAGTTTTTAAATCACAAATTCAATTTCAGCACTTGTAACTGGTCTGCTCATATTTTCTATTTCTTCTTGGTTCATTCTTGGGAGATTTTATCTTTTTAAGAATTTGTCCATTTCTTCTAGGTTGTCCATTTTATCAACATATAGTGGCTTGTAATAGTCTACTATGATCCTTTGTATTTCTGTGGTGTCAGTTGTAACCTCTCCTTTTTCATTTCTAATTATACTGCTTTGGGCCCTTTCCCTTTTTTCTTGATGAGTCTGGGTAGAGGGTTATGAATTTCTTTTCCCCAAAGAACCAGCTTTTCGTTTCATTTATCTTTTCTATTGTTTTCTTTGTCTTTATTTCTGCTCTGATCTTTATGATTTCTTTCCTTCTACTAACTTTGTGTGTTGTTTGTTCTTTTTTCTCCAACTGCTTCAGGTTTAAGTTGTTTATTTCAGATTTTTCTTGTTTTCTCAGACAATCATGTATCACTATAAAGCTCTCTCTTAGAACTGCTTTTTATGCATCCCATGGGTTTTTTTTTCCTGTGTTTTTTGCTTTTATTTGTCTCTGGGTATTTTTTAAATTTCCTCCTTGATTTCTTCTGTGATTCATTTGGGTTGTTTCATAGCATATTATTTAGCCTCTTTTGTCTTTAGACATGTGTACCTTTTTCTGGTGGATTCTAGAGTCTTCCTGTCAATGGCTGTTCAACAGCTAGTTGCAATTTGAGTGCCCTCACAGGAGGAGATCAGCACATGTCCTTCTACCCCACCATCTTGAACCAATTTCTCAGTCTCTTTAATTGATGGTTGTTCAGCAGTCAGTTGTGACTTTGGAGTGCTCATAAGAGGAGGCAAGTTCAAGGTCCTTCTACTCCACCATCTTGTCTCTGTCTCAACATCAGGAACCTTCTGAGGTGATCTGAGGAAGACTCTTCACCTTTGTGGTATTCTTGCCACAAACCTATAACTCTAGTCAAATCAGGAGAAAACAGCAGATAAACGGAAACTGAAAGGCATCCGACAAAATCACTGAAGGGTAGCCTTTAAACTGGAAGGTCATTAAAAACAACCATAAAAAAAGAATAGGGAGCTGTCACAGATGGAGGGGACAGAGAGAACATATGACTAGATGTGATGTGGTATCCCAGACTGGACTCTGCAACAGAAGAACACGAGTGGAAACACTGGCGAAATCTAAATAAAGCTGTGTTTCAGTAAATAGTGCTGTACTAACATCAACGTCTTAGTTTTGTCGATGTTCTGTGGTAAGATGTTAACATTAGGGAAAACTGAGTGAAGAATAGACAGGAACACCATGTTCTACCACTGAAACTTTTCTGTAAATCTAAACAGAGAGCCAAAAATTTAAAAAATGACCAGGAACCCAGGGTAGAAAGAGAGCTAGATAACACACACACTGTGTAAATAAACAGGGAATAATGGAAAGTCGGATGAGACAACTGGCATTCCACGCAAGCTTTATTCCCCTAGAGAGCTGTCTAGGTCATCTTGGGTCACCTGGATTTTGGATGCACTGCCACAGTAAAGGTAAACAAGGAGTTACAGTGGCCTGTGGAGGAAGAGTAGGCTTCAGAGATTCCATCTAAAGTTTGCTTTGGAGGAGATACCTCTGTACTGGCGAATTGAGTTTAAAAGTGTTTTCTTTTTTTGGAAAGTCTTCAGTTCAGTTCAGTTCAGTCGCTCAGTCGTGTCCAACTTTTTGCAACCCCATGAATCGCAGCACGCCAGGCCTCCCTGTCCATCACCATCTCCCGGAGTTCACTCAGACTCACGTCCATCGAGTCCGTGATGCCATCCAGCCATCTCATCCTNAGTTGACTCATTGGAAAAGACTCTGATGCTGGGAGGGACTGGGGGCAGGAGGAGAAGGGGATGACCGAGGATGAGATGGCTGGATGGCATCACAGACTCGATGGACATGAGTCTGAGTGAACTCCAGGAGATGGTGATGAACAGGGAGGCCTGGCATGCTGCAATTCATGGGGTCGCAAAGAGTTGGACACGACTGAGCGACTGAACTGAACTGAACTCTTACACTGCAGGATGTGGATACGCCTGTGTTTTTTATCAAAGACAGTCTCAGGTATCCCTTTGGTCTCACCAGACCAACGAACACCCAAGAACTTGACCAACTGTCCCGGTCTTTGCATTTACTTATCAGCGTTTACCTCTCATCTTCAAGATTTTAAATGTTCCTGAAAAGATGCAGCGGCTTGGGAAAGACAGCAAGTCATCACAGTTCAGTTCAGTTCAGTCGCTCAGTCGTGTCCAACTCTTTGCAACCCCATGAATCGCAGCACGCCAGGCCTCCCTGTCCATCACCATCTCCCGGAGTTCACTCAGACTCACGTCCATCGAGTCCGTGATGCCATCCAGCCATCTCATCCTCGGTCGTCCCCTTCTCCTCCTGCCCCCAGTCCCTCCCAGCATCAGAGTCTTTTCCAGTGAGTCAACTCTTCGCATGAAGTGGCCAGAGTACTGGAGTTTCAGCTTTAGCATCATTCCTTCCAAAGAAATCCCAGGGTTGATCTCCTTCAGAATGGACTGGTCATCACAGGTTATCATGATATCGTCAGTGTAATAACAGAGAACAGAAGAGGGAGAAAGTCCTGGGCCACCATCGCATATAGTAGGACTGTGCTGATAACCAGGAGTAAAGACAGTAAAAGTCCATTGTCTCCCTTCCCATGGGAAGGCGCATTGGTCCCAGGACTCCCCATCTAAGGGTAAGCTGAAAAAGGCGTTAGAAAAATCCAAGACACAATATTATGTCTTGAGGGACGAGATCGTATCCAAGACTCTGGCTGTGTTTGGAACTCTCACACAGATATGGGGTGAGAGCTTGTTAAATTCTCTGTAGCCTACTGTCATGTACCAGGTGCTGTTTGGTTTTTCATCCAGACACAGGGGGCTATTGAATGGGCTTTGTGCCAGTCTTAGAAACCCTGTGTGCAGGCGTGTTAGGGGAAGCACGCTGACTGAACCTGTCCACCCTGGCCAGGCACCATAGTAACCATCTGCATGAGCTGTTTTATGACAGGAGGTCCTGGTAAGGAACACGGACCTAATAAGCCATCACCAACCGGAAGAATTTGGGAAAGGTCAAGAGGAGACACCACCATCTCCCAGAATCCTTCTCGCTGGCATCCATCTTGGTTGAACAAGGCGTGCTCCACCAGGAAGGACTCTGAGTCAGAATGATTGGGTAAAGACAACCCAGAAACGAATCCCATCACCATAAAACCCGAGACTGCCAGCCATGAGCCACGAGGCAGAGCTCTGCTCCTGGCTTCCCTTACTCTACTGCTCTCTACTCGGGCACCCTTTCCCAATAAAGTCTCTTGCTTTGTCAGCCTGTGTCTCCTTGGACAAATCATTTCTGAGTGTTACACAAGAGCCCAGTTTCAGGCCCTGGTAGGGGTTCCCCTTCCTGCAACAGGCATGCTAAGTCGCTTCAGTCATGTCCAACTCTTTTGTGGCCCCATGGACTGTAGCCCTCCAGGCTCCTCTGTCCGTGGGATTTCCCAGGAAAGAATGTTGGAGCAGGTTGCCATTTCCTACTCCAGGGGATCTTCCCAACCCAAGGATCAAACTTGCGTCTCTTACATCTCCTGCATTGGCAGGAGGATTCTTTACCACTACTCCACCTGGGAAGCCCCTTATAACCCCCACCTTCTCTAATTCCCTGATGGTAGCCTGTTCTTCCTGTCCCCCAGATAGGCAATGTTGTTTTATTGCCACCACTCTCCAAAGGACAGGCAGTGTTACAGGGTCCCCTTTAACTTGATCGCTGGCATCTGTAAAGGGAGATCATCCGTGGTGCTTGCAAAGCCCAGGTCCTGTAGGACACCCACACGCACGTTATTGGGTATGGGCGAAATAGAAACCAGAAAGGGACAGGGAGGCAGCCTTCTGATCTGTAAATACAAGTGCATTTATTTCACCTGTACTGTTTGGCCTTCATGTCCATCAGTGGTTCATATTTCCCTTTGGAACTTGGATGGATTCCCACGAGTCAGGGTACACTCAATACCAGTATCAGCTAAAGCCAGAATAGTCTGTTTATTCATGTGGGATAAAGAAATAGTTCAACAGGGGGCCTCCACTTGCCTCCTGTAGCCAGCTCCAATGAGCAGGCTTGACCCCACACCAACGTCTAGAAGTCGGGGTGCCCACCCCTGTTCTTCATCTTCCCACAGCAATGGGACACAGGGGTACGCTTCTTCCCCTTTTATTCATGCTATTAGGGGAATAAACTAGTTTTGTTTGGGTAACGCTTCTCGTAGGGTGAAAAGGACTGAATTAGGGTGTTCATCCATATTCTCCTTAGAGGGGCCCAGCTAATACAGTTACTGAACCAAACTTGGGTTCACTTGTCCAAGGGCAGTAAAGCCAGTCTTCTGACACCAGGATGTGGTAAAGGCAAGTGTAGTGTTTATGGTAGGGCGCCAAGCAAGAAATCCAGGGCAGCTGATGCTCAGAAGTCCCAAACTCCCCAACGGCTATTAAGGAAAGGTTTTTAAAGACAGGGTGAGGGAAGAGGGTTTTGAGGTGTGTGATCAGCATGTGGACATTCTTCTGATTGGTTGGTGGTAAGGTAATTGAGAGTTAACATCAACTTTCTGGTTCCAACTGATCTGGGGTCTACGTGCTTATGGGCAACATACAGAACTTCTTCCACCTTTTGGGCTTTCAGTATCTGCAAAACAGCTCAAAAGACAGGGCTCGGGATATTATCTCTAGCCCTAGAGGAGGAGCTAAAGGCCCTTGACTTTGGATGCGGGATTATTATTTTGTCTTGCTTGACTCTTTTCCTTTGTTCCTGCATTTTCTCAACTTTCCTGAGTAAATTTATCCTTTGGAACTTGGGAAAGCATAGGCGGCTAAAGTTTTTCTACAAACAAGAGGCGGGGGAAGTACATGCTGGGGTTCTGTTCTGGGAAAGCCCCATAGAGTCCTGCTTACTTACGATACTAGGTATTGTCATAATTGTTTGCGAGAAATTCTAGTTGGGCCCCTTTCTTAGTTGCCTCACTTTTTTTTTTTTTTTTTTCCTCTTTGGCTTTATCTACCACCTACTTCCCTTATGTCAGACCTTTTCAGATTCACTCAGATCAGCTGTCACAGCTGCCACCATCAGAATGCGTTGACTAACCAAGGGGCCAAACCTGAAACTACAGTCCAGTACCAAGTTCCTGGAGTGAACTGCAGGATACAATTCTTCGTGCTTGCTGTAGATAACTTGGAAATTAGGAGCAAAGATAGCACATTTCATTCCCGACTCCCTCACTATTTCCTGTCTGTCTTCCATAGAGACCCATCTTAAAGGTGAAGGTTACACGTCCCCCTCATTTGGCCAAGTCAGGTGTATACCTGCAGGTACCCCTTCAATCCAAGTTGGTGAGGCAACCCTGGCTTTCTCCCAGCCCAGCTGCACACAAACGTTGCCAGGGGGCAGCCTGCCTGCTGCTGTTCACTCAGTCATGTCCGACTCTCTGTGACCCAGTGGACTGCAGCATACCAGGCTTGTCTGTCCTTCACTATCCTCTGAAGTTTGCTCAAACTCATGTCCATTGAGTCAGTAATGCCATCCAAACATTCCATCCTCTGTTGCCCCTTTCTCCTCCTGCCCTCAATCTTTCCCAGCGTCAGGGTATTTTCCAATGAGTCAGTTATTTGCATCAGGTGGCCAAAGTATTGGAGCTTCAGCTTCAGGATCAGCCCTTCCAATGAATATTCAGGGCTGATTTCCTTTAGGATTGACTGGTTGGATCTCCTTGCAGTCCAAAGGACTCTCAAGAGTCTTCTCCAGTACCACACTTAGAAAACATCAATTATTTGGCACTCAGCCTTCTTTATGGTCCAACTCTCACATCCACACATGACTACTGGAAAAACCATAGCTTTGACTAGATGGACCTTTGTAGGCAAAAATGATGTCTCTGCTTTTAAACTTGCTCTCTAGGTTTGCCATAGCTTTCCTTCCAAGGAACAAGTATCTTTTAATTTCATGGCTGCAGTCACCATCTGCAATGATTTTGGAGCCCAGAAAAATAAAATCTGCCACTGTTTCCATTTTTCCCCCTTCTATTTGCCATGAAGTGGTCTTTATTTTTCAGCCACACATCGCAGCTTGTGGGGTCTCATTTCCCCAACCAGGGATTGAACCAAGTGAAAATGCTGAATCCTAAGCAGGAGACCACCAGGGAACTCCCGCCTGGGTTTTAGTTTGGATCAGAGGTCATTGTCGGGTCTTCCTCCTATATGAGTATGTCCTCATCTTTAATGAGTGTTTATCCCAAGAATCCCGCCTCCTGGGGTTCCAGCCGTCTCTCACTTCTGTGAGCTTCTCTTGTATTTTCTTTGGCAGAACGTCTGAGGTGGCGGAACCATGAGGCGTCTGGACCTCCTCTGTCGTCTCTCTGCTGAGCTGCAGTGCCTATTCTGTGCTAATCCCCGGGGCACACAATAAAGGCCATGCAATGGCTGATAGCTAGCTCACTTTCTTTTTTCCACTTTTGCTTTCCCACCACTTGGGTTAATACTCCTAGTAAGCCCTCTGGCATTTTCCTGGCACCCTGTGCTCACTCACTGGCCTGGAAGCATTCCGCAGACCTCACCTGGTCACCCTGCGTGGCAGTAGCTTGCCTGCCTGGGATTCCCCCACCAACAGCAAGCTCCCTTACCCCAGCCCCCTGCACTACGCCTTTGCCCATTTCTGTGTCATTTTCAGTCTCCTAGCTGGTTTGCTAGTTGTTGGCTACAGGAGGTAACAAAAACCAAACTGAGAAGCATCATTTTTTTTTTTTGGCCCTGCCTCAAGGCTTGCAGAATCTTAGCTCCCCAACCAGGAGTCAAACCCAGGGCTATGGCATTGAAAATGTCGAGTCCTAACCACTGGACCTCCAGGGAAGTCCCTGAGAATCAGGTATCCTGAGATCAAAAAAACAAGGCAGGCCGCTTCATATAATCGGCAGATCGGTTTATTCTAGGGTCTCTTCCTCACAGGGTGGGGTCAGACAATGAAACAGAAACATTTGCAGCTGCAGTATTCACTGCTGAGGGCCCACTGGGGCCTTTATGGTTAACCTAGGGTGTGGAGTAGATGCTTGGAAACCGGAACTTTTTCTAAAAGTTCAGTTCAGTTCAGTCGCTCAGTCGTGTCCGACTCTTTGCGACCCCATAAATCGCAGCACGCCAGGCCTCCCTGTCCATCACCATCTCCCGGAGTTCACTCAGACTCACGTCCATCGAGTCCGTGATGCCATCCAGCCATCTCATCCTCGGTCGTCCCCTTCTCCTCCTGCCCCCAATCCCTCCCAGCATCAGAGTCTTTTCCAATGAGTCAATTCTTCTCATGAGGTGGCCAAAGTACTGGAGTTTCAGCTTTAGCATCATTCCTTCCAAAGAAATCCCAGGGTTGATCTCCTTCAGAATGGACTGGTTGGATCTCCTTGCAGTCCAAGGGACTCTCAAGAGTCTTCTCCAACACCANCAAGTAATGTCTCTGCTTTTTAATATGCAGTCTAGATTTGTCATAGCTTTTCTTCCAAGGAGAAAGCATCTTTAAATTTCATGGCTACAGTCACCATCTACAGTGATTTTGGAGCCCAAGTAAAGAAAGCCTGTCACTGTTTCCATTGTTTCCCCATCTATTTGCCATGAAGCGATGGGATAAGATGCCATGATCTGTTTTTTGAATGTTGAATTTTAAGCCAGCTTTTTCACTCTCCTCTCTCACTTTCATCAAGAAGCTCTTTACTTCCTCCTCGCTTTCTACCATAAGAGTAGTGTCATCTGCCTATCTGAGGTTATTGATATTTCTCCCTGCAATCTTGATTCCAGCCTGTACTTCATCCAGGCTGGCATTTCACATGATGTACTCTGCATATAAGTTAAATAAGCAGAGAGATAATATACAACCTTGATATACTCCTTTCCCAAGTAGGAACCAGTCCATTGTTTGATGTCTGGTTCTAATTGTTGCTTCTTGACCTGCATATAGGTTTCTCAGGAGGCAGGTAAGATGGCCTGGTATTCCTATCTCTTTAAGAATTTTTCAGTTTGTTGTGGTCCACACAGTCAAAGGTTTTGGCATAGTCAATAAAACGGAAATAGATGTTTTACTGGAATTCTCTTGCTTTTTCAGTGATCCAGCAGATGTTGGCAATTTGATCTCTGGTTCCTCTGCCTTTTTAAAATCCAGCTTGAACATCTGGAAGTTCTCGGTTCATATACTGTTGAAGCCTAGCTTGGAGAAGTTTGAGCATTACTTTGCTCACATGTGAGATGAGTGCAATTGTGCAGTAGTTTGAACATTCTTTGGCATTGCCTTTTTCTGGGATTGGAATGAAAACTGACCTTTTCCAGTCCTGTGGCCATTGCTGAGTTTTCCAAACTTGCTGGCATATTGAGTGCAGCACTTTAACAGCATCATCATTTAGGATTTGAAATAGCACCACTGGAATTCCATCTCTTCCACTAGCTTTGTTCACATGGTGATTCCTACAGTCCACTTGACTTTGCACTCCAGGATGTCTGGCTTTGGGTGAGTGATCACACCATTGTGGTTATCTAGGTCATTAAGATCTCTTTTGTATAGTTCTTCTGTGTGAGAGATCTAGTTTAATATACTGTGACTAAGCGACTGGTTGGTCTCCTCCTGGCATGGTATCAGGGGCTTATATACATATATTTAAGTTATCACAATCTATCTTCAAATGATAGTATACCACTCATGTGTAGTATTTTTATAGTACAGTATAAAAATCTTTCAGCAGTATGTCTCCATTTCTCCCTTCCAGACTATTGTACTATTGTTATACATTTAACTTCTACATATAAGCTGTACCCTACAGAATTATTTTTCTTTAAGCAATCAATTTTGTTTTCCAGAAAGCTAAATAATACATGAAAGTCTATATTTACTCATTCACTTGCCATTTCCCAAACCTCTCAATTCCAAATTGATTACTAATATCATTTTACTTCTGCCTTAAGAATTTTCTTTAGCATTTCTTGTTAATGTAGACCTGCTTATAATGAATTATTTCAGCTTCTGTGTATCTGAAAGTATTTTGGCTTTATTTTTGAAAACTATTTTTGCTAGGTTATGAATTTAAGGTTTAAACATTTAGGGTCTTTTCTTTCAAAGAATTTAAAATGTTTCTCTATTGTTTTTTGCTTGCATTGTTTCTAGCAAGAAATCTGGTGACATGCCTATCTTTGTTCTGCTCTATATGTCTTTTTTCTGCCTGCTTTTAAGACTGTCTCTTTATCACTAGTTTGAAGCGATTATAATGTGCCCTGGAGAGGTTTTCTTAATGTTTTTTGTACTTGGGATTTGATGGCCTTCATGTGTCTGTGTACTTATTCATCAAATTTGGAAATTTTTTGCCGGCTATTTTTTCTGTTATATCCCTCACTCCATTGGGAACTTTAAAGTGTCATTAATCCCACAGTGTATTTTCAACTCAGATATTTCAGGAGTTCTATTTATATTTTCTTTTTACCTTTCATGTTACTACTTAACATCGTCTGTTTCTCTCTAGCATTTTTCTGGGTCTCATATCATTTGTTTCTTGTCTTTTAGCAACCACCATCCTTCATTCTTTGCTATCCAATGTCTTGAAAAAAATCACTGTTTCATCTGTGTACTCTGGTTTTTCAGGTTTTCTGTTTGTTTTTAGATGGGAAAGTAACTTTCATCCCTATTACTTCATGTTGGCAGTAAACTGGAAGTCCTTCTGAAAATCTCAAATGTCTTTTAAATGTAAATTTTCTCATAAAGAGTGTTCCATTAAATTCCTGGCCCTTCATGTTAGATACTTATGGTCATCCACCTAATACCTGCTATCCCCTTTTCCTTGCTGACAGACCCTTGATTTTGTTTGGGTAGGAATGTTCCAAGCCTCAGGGAATCCAATAGTTTGTTCTATGTCATGGGGAAAAAAAAAAATCTCTACTATTCTTTGTCAGTGAAACTGTGGGCATTAGACTCAGTCTACTGTGGAATTTCTGGGAAATATTTTCTCGCAAACCAAACATAGAGCTAGAGATCGAACAAAGCCCTTTTTCTATTACCCTTTCATGCTGTTTTCTGAAGATTTTGAGAGAATTTGATGCTTGAATATATGTCAAGTAATTTGCACTTATGTGGCAACAATCTAGGGTAATACTGTCAAACACATAAGGAAGAACAGGAGAACCGTAGACAGGCCATCGCTACCCTAAAGCACATAACCTTACTTGGCCTCGCTTACCTTTAAACTTCCTATTAAAAGTGACATAATACACAGTCCTAGCATTTAAGCCACTGTTTTCCAGGCTTTCTGTCACGTGCAGCCAAATACAGCCTAATCAAGTCCTACTGTAACCATGGCTCAGTTTCTCAGATTTATCTGATTATTTTCCTCCAGAGTGGAAAAGATGATGATCTGGGAATGAAGGTGACTATCAGAGACAGTGAAATCTCAATGGCAAACCACTTACTTCACAATTTGTTAAAGGAGTGGAACTATTTTAGCCATGCCTGTATTCAAAGAGCCCTGTAGACTTTGCCCCTTACAGTAATTTCATAGACAATGGCTATGCAGAAGTTGTGCTGATAGGGAACTTGATGGCAATGTCCCCAGAAGGAGAGCTGCACTGATTCTTGAATGGAATACTAACTTCCACTGACTGTGATCCACAAGAAAAAAAAAAGCTCAACCCAAAGTTACTTGAAATAATATATATTAATACAGTTCCATCATAAATAATACATACTGTTAATATGGCTTTAAATAATGTATAATTCTAGATTTGCATAATAAATAATACATAAATATGTAATCATCCAGTGAAGTCACATGAAATTAGTAGTCATGAAGGAAACTTAAGCTATTAACATGCTATGAGAGGAAAGTTTTGCAAGTGGCTTGCAGGGCCTTAATCAGTGCTGCTGCATAGTGTCTTAGCTGAGAGAAAAAAGTATTAATAACTGGTAACAGTCTTTTCAGTGTATAGTCAATAAAGGGTTTCCAAGCTCTATAAACACATGGCTATTTTTTATTTAATTTTTATTTTCTATTGGAGAACAGTTAATTTACAATATTGTGTTAGCTCCAGGTATACAGCTAAATGATTCAGTTATATATACATATACACATTCTTTTTCAGATTCTTTTCCCATATAGGTTATTACAAACTATTGAGTACAGTTCACTCTGCTATACTACAGGAACTTATCTATTTTATATATAGTAGTCTGTATATGGGAGAAGGCAATGGCACCCCACTCCAGTACTCTTGCCTAGAAAATCCCATGGACGGAGGAGCCGGGTGGGCTGCAGTCCATGGGGTCGCTAAGAGTCGGACACGACTAAGCGACTTCACTTTCACTTTTCACTTTCATGCATTGGAGAAGGAAATGGCAACCCACTCCAGTGTTCTTGCTTAGAGAATCCCAGGGATGGGGGAGCCTGGTGGGCTGCTGTCGATGGGGTCGCACAGAGTCGGACACGACTGAAGCGACTTAGCAGCAGCAGCAGCAGCAGCAGCAGCAGTGTATATATGTAAATCCTAAACTCCTAATTTATCCTACCTCAGCACATTTCCCCTTTGGTGACCATAAAATTGTTTTTGAAGTCTGTGGGTCTGTTTCTGTTTTGTGAATAAGTTCATTTATATCATTAAGATTCCACATATGAGTGATAGCATATGATATTTGTCTTTGTCTACCTGACTTAGTACGGTAATCTCTACATTCTTCCATGTTGTTGCAAATGACATTATTTCATTCTTTTTAATAACTGAGTAATATTCCATTGTACATATGTCCCATAACCTTATCCATTCCCTTGTTGATGTACATTTAGGTTGCTTCCATGTCTTAGCTACTGTAAATAGTGCTGCAATTAACACTGGGGTGCATGTATCTTTTGGAATTGTGGTTTTCTCCAGATATATGCCCAAGAGTAGGGTTACATATCATATAGTAGCTCTATTTTTAGCTTTTTATGCGGTATACTCTTCTCTATAGTGTCTGTACCAATTTACATTCTCACCAATGGAGTAGGAGGATACCATTTTCTCCACACCCTCTCCAGCATTTATTACTAATAGATTATTTTTTGATGATGGTTATTCTGACTGGTATGAGATGATACCTCACTGCAATTTTGATTTGCATTTGTCTAATAATTAGTGATGGTGAGCATCTTTTCATGAGCATTTTGGCCATCTGTTTGTCCTCTTTGTTTCTTTGGAGAAATGTCTGATATTCCACCTATTTTTTGATTTGGTTCTTGGGTTCTTTAAAATATTGAGCTGCATGAGCTGTTTGTATATTTTGGAGATTAATCCCTTGTACTTCACTTCCTTTGCAAATATTGTCTCCCATTCTGTGGACTATCTTTTTGTCTTGTTTATGGTTTCATTTGCTCTGGAAAAGCTTTTAAGTTTAATTACATACCATTTGTTTATTTTTGTTTTCATTACTCTAGGAGGTGGTTCAAAATGATCTTGCTATGATTTATGTCAGAGTGTCCTACCTATGTTTGCCTCTAGGTGTTTTAGAATATCTAGTCTTACATTTAGGGCTTTCATCCCTTTTGAGTATATTTTTGTGATGGTTACAGAATGTTCCAATTTCATTCTTTTACATATAATTGTTCAGTTTTCCCAGCACCACTTATTGAAGAAACTGTCTTTTCTCCATTGTATATTTTTGCCTTCTTTTTCATAGAATAGATGACCAGAGATCAAATTGCCAATATCCATTGGATCATAGGAAAAGCAAGAGAATTTTAAAAAAAAATCAACTTCTGCTTCATTGACTACACTAAAGTCTTTGACTATGTGGATCACAACAAACTGTGGAAAGCTTGAGATGGGAATATCAGGTTACCTTACCAGTCTCCTGAGCAACCTACATGCAGGAAAAGAAGAAACAGAACCAGACATAGAACAATGGACTTGTTCCAGATTGGAAAAGAATACATCAAGGTTGCATATTGTCACCCTGTTTACTTAACTTATACACAGAGTTGTTGTTGTGTCCAACTCTGCGACCCCGTGGACTACAGCACACCAGATTTGCCTGTCCTTCACCAACTCCCGGAGTTTACTCAAACTCATGTCCATCGAGTTAGTGATACCATCCAACCATCTCATCCTCTGTTCATTCCTTCATCCCTTCTCCTCCTGCCTTCAGTCTTTCCCAGCATCAGGGTCTTTTCCAATGAGCCAGCTCTTCGCATCAGATGGCCAAAGTATTGGAGTTTCAGTTTTAGCATCAGTCCTTCCAATGAATACCCAGGACTGATTTCCTTTAGGATGGACTGTTTGGATCTCCTTGTTGTCCAAAGGACTCTTAAGAGTCCTCCAATACCACAATTCAGAAGCAGCAGTTCTTCAGCACTCAACCTTCTTTATGGTCCAACTCGCACATCCATACATGATTACTGGAAAAAACATACCTTTGATTAGATGGACCTTTGTTGGTAAGTAATGTCTCTGCTTTTTAATATGCAATCTAGGTTTGTCATAGCTTTTCTTAGAAGGAGCAAGCCTCTCTTAATTTCATGGCTACAGTCACCATCTACAGTGATTTTGGAGCCCAAGAAAAGAAAGCCTGTCACTGTCTCCATTGATTCCCCATCTATTTGCCGTGAAGTGATGGGATCAAATGCCATGATCTTAGTTTTTTGAACGTTTAATTTTAAGCCAGCTTTTTCACTCTCTTCTTTTACCTTCATCAAGAGATTCTTTAGTTCCTCTTCTTTTTCTGTTTTAAGGGTGATATCATCTGTATATCTGAGGTTATTGATATTTCTCCCTGCAATCTTGATTCCAGCCTGTACTTCATCCATTCTGGCATTTCACATGATGTACTCTGCATATGAGTTAAATAAGCAGGGTAACAATATACAGCTGTGACATACTCTTTTCCCAATTTGGAACCAGTCCATTGTTTGATGTCTGGTTCTAACTGTTGCTTCTTGACCTGCCTATAGGTTTCTCAGGAGGCAAGTAAGGTGGTCTGATATTCCCATCTCTTTAAGAATTTTCCACAGTTTGTTGTGATCCATACATGGCCTATAGTGTAGTCAATGAAGCAGTAGTAGATGTTTTTCTGGAATTCTCTTGTTTTTCTATGATGCAACGAATGTTGGCAATTTGATCTCTGGCTCCTCTGCCTTTTCTAAATCCAACTTGTACATCTGGAAGGTCTTGGTTCATATCCTGTTGAAGCCTAGCTTGGAGAATTTTGAGCATTGCTTTGCTAGCTTGTGAGATGAGTACAATTGTGTGGTAGTTTGAACATTCTTTGGCACTACCTTTCTTTGGGATTGGAATGAAAACTGACCTTTTCCAGTCCTGTGACCAACGCATTATGTGAAATGCTGGGCTGGATGACTCACAATCTGGAATCAAGACTGCTGGGTAAAATATCAAGAACCTCAGATATGCAGATGAGTCTACTCTAATGGCAGAAAGCGAGGAAAAACTAAAGAGCCTCTTGATGAGGGTAAAAGAGAAGAGTAGAAAAGCTGGCTTAAAATTCAACACTTAAAAAACTAAGATCATGGCATCTGAGTCCATCAATTCATGTCAAATAGATGGGGAAAAAGTGGAAGCAGTGACAGATTTTATTTTCATAGGCTCCAAAATCACTGCAGACAGTGACTACAGCCATAAAATTAAAAGATGCTTGCTCCTTGGAAGAAAAGGTATAATAAACCTAGACAGCATATTAAAAAGCAGACACATCATGTTGCTGACAAAACTCCATATGGGTAAAACTATGATTTTTCCAGTAGTCTCTACAGATGTGAGAGTTGAACCATAAAAAAGGCTGAGTGCCAAAGAATTGATGCTTTCAAAATGTGGTACTGGAGAAGACTCTTGAGAGTCCCTTGGACAGCAAGGAGATCCAACCGGTCAATCCTAAAGGAAATCAACCTTGAATATTCATTGTAAGGACTGATGCTAGAGCTGAAGCTCCAATCCTTTGGCCACCTGATGCAAAGAGCTGACTCATTGGAAAAGATTCTGATGCTGGGAGAGATTGATGGCAGGAAGCAAAGGGGGTTGACAGAGGATGAGATGGTTGGATAGCATCTTTGACTCAATGGACATGAGCTTGAGCAAACTCTGGATATAGTGATGGACAGAGAGGCCTGGAGTGTTGCAGGTCATTGGGTTGCAAAGAGTTGAATACAACTTAGTGATTGAACAAGGTGATCATAGGTGCATGGGAGTTATTTCTTAGCTTTCTGTCCTGTTTCATTGATGTATAGTTCTGTTTCTGTACCATGTTATTTTGAATAGACTATATAGAATAGTCTGAATTCAGGGAGTCTGATTCCTCCAGCTTCATTTTTCTCTCTCAGTATTGCTTTGGTTCTTTGGGGTCTTTTGTGTTTCCATACAATATTTAAGTTTTCTTTTTCTAATTCTGTGAAAAATGCCATTGGTAATTTAATAGGTGTTGCTTTGAATCTGTAGATTACTTTGGATAGTACAGTCATTTTGACAACATTGATTTGTCCAGTCCAAGAACATGGTAAATCTTTCTATCTATTTGTGTCATCTTCAAGTTCTTTCATCTAATTTGTATAGTTTTCAGAATACAGGTCTTTCACATCCTTAGCTAGGTTTATTCCCAGATATATTATGCTTTTTAATGCAATGGTAAATTAGACTGTTTCCTTAATTTCTCTTTCTGATCTTTTGTTTTTAGTATATAGAAATGTAAGAAATTTCAATGTATAATTTTACTGAATTCACTGATGAGCTCTAGTAGTTTTCTGGTAGCATCTTTAGGATTTTCTACGTATAGTATCATGTCATCTGCAAGTAGCAACATTCTTCCTTCTTTATTGCTAATTTGGATTACTTTTTTTTTTTTTTCTCTGTTTGCCATGGCTAAGACTTCCCAACTATAATGAATGAAATTGGTGAGATTGGGCATCCTTGTCTCTTTCCTGATTTAAGAAGAAATACTTTTAGCTTTTCACATTGAGGATGATGCTAGCTGTGGTTTTTTCATATACAGCCTTCATCATGTTATGGTAGGTTCCCTCTATGTGCATTCTTCTGGAAAATTTGTTGTCATAAATGGGAGTTGAATTTTGTCAATATATCTTTTTCTGCATCTTTTGAGATGATCATATGGTTTTTATCTTTCAGTTTGTTGATGTGGTATATCAGACTGATTGGTGGATTTTGAAGAATTCTTGCATCCCTGGGAAAAATCCCTCTTTATCAAGTATTTGATCCTTTTATTATATTGTTTGCTAATAGACTCAATTTGCTAGTATTTTGCTGAGGATTTTTGTATCTATGTTCATCACCGATATTGCCCTGTAATATCAAGGCAAAGATACTACAAAGAAAGTTTTCTTTTTTTGTGGTATCTGTGTCTGATTTTGGTACCAGGGTGATGATGGTCTCATAGAATGAGTAATTTAGGAATTGCACAACAATTTATATTTATAGAGCACTTTACGATTATCTGCTCATTAAATCTTATGACATTTCTGTTCCTTCCTATGCAGTTCTTTGGAGATTTCAGAAAGATAGGTTTTGACTCTTCTCTAAATGTTTGATAGGCTTCACCATGTGAAGCCATCTGCTTTTTGGACTTTGTTTATTGGAAGATTTTTAATCACAGTTTCAGTACTTTTGATTGGTCTATTCATGTTTTCTATTTCTTCTTGGTTCAGTCTTTGAAAGCTATATCTTTCTAAGAATTTGTCCAGTTCTTCTATGTTGTCCATTTTAGAGTCATATAATGGCTTGTGGTAATCTCTTATGACCCTTTGTATTTCTGAGATACAAATATTTTAAAATCCCAAATCTATCATTGCTTAAAAGACTATTGAAGAGTTTCCTAAAAACAAGGCAATGAAAATCATTGTCAACAACTCTATCAACCCTTCCATTTCTCTAAGGACTCACTNATGTTGTCCATTTTAGAGTCATATAATGGCTTGTGGTAATCTCTTATGACCCTTTGTATTTCTGAGATACAAATATTTTAAAATCCCAAATCTATCATTGCTTAAAAGACTATTGAGTTTCCTAAAAACAAGGCAATGAAAATCATTGTCCACAACTCTATCAACCCTTCCATTTCTCTAAGGACCCACTTGTGCTATTTTATTTAATAGTAATCCTAACACTCTGTAAGATGGACACCATCGCCTTCATTCCGCAGCAGGGAACACTGGCTGGGAGAAGGGACTTACCTAAGGTCACACAGCCAATTAATGGCAGGGAAAGGTTTACATGTCTTCTGAAACCAAAGTCTGGTGTTTTCCTTTCCTTTGTACTATCCTGTCTCATTTTTAGTGTAGCTTTTTTTCTGTGGATTAAGATCTGGACTTTTTATAATTCAGATCCAGCAGACCTGCTGTGTGTTTAACAGTGTCCTGAAGGCCCATGTGGACCATGTCATTTGTCCCTACTATAATCCTTTTGGGCACTTCTGTCTTCATCTGACAGATCAGGAAACTGAAGCTTAAAAAAATGAAATGACTTGCCTCAGAGTGCTAAAAAAAAAAAAATGGGTGGTGTGACTCCAAACCATAGCACACAGCACCTCTAGTGACACAGGAAAGGTACTTCCTGCCTTCATGCCAGGCTCTCTGCCTTTTCTGGAGAGCACACTCAAGACCACTGCCTGGTGAAATTGGATGGCTTTCTTCTAGAATAGGAAAGGTAATGTTTTGGGAATGGAGACTGATGTCAAGAGATTTAGCATGACCAGGGGCAAACTTTATACATCACACATTTTCAAAGGGCTGGCATTCTGAGACACATCAGGTACCTTAGTAGTCAAGTCACAATCACCAAAGAATTGATGCTTTTGAACTGTGGTGTTGAAGAAGACTCTTGAGAGTCCCTTGGACTGCAAGGAGATCCAACCAGTCCATTCTGAAGGAGATCAACGCTGGGATTTCTTTGGAAGGACTGATGCTGAAGCTGAAACTCCAATACTTTGGCCACCTGATGTGAAGAGCTGACTCATTTGAAAAGATTCTGGTGCTGGGAAAGACTGAAGGCAGGAGGAGAAGGGATGTAGGAATGAAAAGAGGATGAGATGGTTGGATGGCATCACTGACTCAATGGACATGAGTTTGAGTAAACTCCGGGAGATGGTGATGGACAGGGAGGCCTGGTGTGCTGCAGTCCATGGGGTCTCAAAGAGTTGGATATGACTGAGTGACTGAACTGTTTACAATACTTCACAAACACTCAAATTCTTTTGAGTCCCTCATGTTCCACTCCTCTACAGTTTATAGTTGGTTAAAAGTCCCCATTCCTCTGGTAATAGCATTCTTGGAAATTGTGCTTTGAGTTCAGTTCTTCTGTGAAAGACATAACCTACTGAAGAAGTACAGAAAAGAGTTGAAACCTTAAATGTTGAGCTTACCCAGGAGAGGAAATGCAAACCGCTTCCATCTTTCAGGCTGAATTATAGCTTATCAAGCACACGTTAAAACTTTAAGCCTTTTTTTCCTTAAGTAAGAATAAATCTAAGTTGACTATTCCAGCATATGTATTTGTTTTCCCTACACTGTCTATAAACCATGTCCAAGGTGAGTATTTATAATCCTGAGCAAAAACGAGACAAACAATTCTGAGAATAAGTGACAACTATAACAGTTCATGATAAGACAGTCACAACAAAGGAAATGCTGTGCATTAAGTGATTCTTCTTGCAAATCCTTTATACATGTGTCAGGCTGTGTGCTGGCAGAATGAAAGAGAATAAATCAAAGAGAATACCCGTGTAAGAAAGGGTTTTTAGCAAATGCTGTCTTGCATGCATAAATCAAATAAACAGTGATTAGAAAAACTAAAAGAACAGGATAGATTTCTATGGAATTTTACACAATGAAATTATTTAGCAGTTTCACAACAATTTATATTTATAGAGCACATTACAATTATTTGCTCATTAAAGCTGATGACATTTCTGGCAAGTAGGTCCATACCATTAGTTTAATTTTATAACCAAGGTAACTGAAGCAGGGAATTTTCAAGGTTGCACAGTCAGGTGTGAGCAGGAGTTATTTTGGAACTCTTGCTCCCACAATCTTGAGTTGCATTTCTGGGTAGGGGTTAAGCTGCCTCTCAGCTTCCTCCCTGATGCAAGACAGTTTGGGGTGGGGGTGAGGCACCTACCTGGGCATTTGGAGGTAGGTGTTAATGGCAATGGCTGTTGGTAGTTAATCTAGAAGTGCCAGTGGTAGCTATTGGCTTTAGCATTTCAGCTGGAATGTGGACCCATCAGCATGTGATACATTGCAAATCCACACCTGCAATACAGCCTAGTTTGAGATATTCATAATAGTTAAGTCCAAAGCTATAGTTCTCAGCCCAGGCTGCAATACTTGACGGGGGGAGGGGAGGGGGCATTAAAAATAAACTGATAAACCAGTGCAAGATCAATTAAATCTGAATCGCTGAGGTTGGGGCTTGGACAAGGATAGCTTCAAAGAGCAACCAGGTTTTTCTAATATGTAATCAGAGTAGAGAACCATTGGTACAAAGATCCCTCCAGATTTGCTGCTCATGGTTGGGCAGGTGGTTCCCTGCATGAGGATACCTAATGGAGAGGCCAGTAAAGACTTCAGTCTTCTCAGCTTACACACAGGGTGCCAAACCTTGGAAGTGGCATTTTTTTCCTCAAGAAAAGAGTCACCTTTTGTCTAATTACCACAAAGGGAGCCCTGAGTCCTTCCCCTATTCTTGGACATGCATTTTTGCATATCCTGCATATTTTGTTTTCAGCTTTTTTTTAATGCATTTAGTAAAAATTACATTGAACATCTACTGCATGCTGGGCACTCAATATACATGGGGATACACAACAAAGCCATCACAAGCCTGTCCTATGTAGGCCACAGTCTGTTGAGGAAGACAAGTGACTGAACAGGGAGTTAACACAGCACATGGACTGCTCCAACAGCACGAGTGCAGAAGCTGGGGAGGATACTAGAAGGGCACTGACCCAGGCCTGGGACACAGGGGACCTCATGATGGTATAAAAGGGAAGGGGTAGCATGCAAGACTGAGTGGCAGCGTCTGAAGAAACCTGGGATCAAGAGAGGCTGAGAAATACGGGGAATTGGCAACGGTTCAGCCTATTCACCCAGAGGATGGTGTGAGGGAAAGCTGGAGGAAGAGCCAGGGAGTGCAGTGAGTTTTCCCAATCTTCCAACAGCGGGGCTGGCCACCTGCAAGCTTAATCTTTTGTGCTCTGCCCCCTTCCTCTTTTTATCTTCTCTCCTTCCCTGCCATCTTCTTTCCATATATACAGTCCTTTATTAGGGCAGAAAATACCTACACAACTTGTTCCCTACTTCCTGGCACTGGAAAGAGTTGGAAAGCTTGAAAGCAGGCAAAAGAAGAAACAAACATGGGGACACGGATGTCACTGGTTCACTTGGCACCACCTGGCGAAACCACACAATTGGTGCAACTCTTTCCTTGCTCACTGCTCTTTTTATTCGATGTGCCTGGTCCTAAACTGACAGTCAACAGTCCATCCTAATCCCTGGGACTAGTGGGAGTGGTGTGGAGTTGGGGGATGGGGTGTTACAAATGAGACAAGATTGGGCATGAACTCATGAAACTACTGAAGCTGGGTGATGAGTACATGAGTTTTTACTAGTTCTGATTTCTGATTATGTTTGAAATTTTCCATTATAAAAAGGATAGAAACAAAAACAAATTTAAGATCTTCTGTTGTTTCTTCTGTTTTGCTTACCATTGCCTCTAGTGATACTCTGTTTTCAAAAAATTCTGGTTTGATTTGGTTTAGGTTCTATTTTTCACTTCAAAATAACAATATACCTTAATTTTGTTCATAAGGCTATTATGCAAGTGCAGATTCAGTCGCTCAGTTATGTCCGACTCTCTGCAACCCCATAGGCTGTAGTCTGCCAGGTTTCTCTGTTCATGGAACTTTCCAGGCAAGAATACTGGAGCACGCTATTATAATGAGCCAAATTTCCTAATCCATTGAAATCATAATTCAGTGGATCAAAATTCACTTCATCCTCAGAAGTTTGTGTTTGTTGTTATGACATACTCACCCACTCCCTTTGGATTACCCACTCGTGATCCTGATAAATGGCCTACCTTCCTGTCTTGCTGTGGCCACAGCAAACTTTCAATATTCAGAGACTGTCAGGCTGACCTTCTGTTTCCACACACTCTGTGAAATCAAAGAATGTTTCTGCACTTACAGTTGGAAGGCCTGCAATGGGATAGGGGGGGAATGGCTATCAGCCTTTGAGCAACTACATCTCCCATCCCTCCAACCCTGTCCCATCCCATTTCCATACATTAGCTGCAGCAGCTGCACAGCAACTGTCCTGTCCTCTAATGTGTGAGATCGCATACTTGTAAACTGGAATGAGACCTTCCACAGGCCTCCAAGCCATGAAATGAATCATTCACTCTGTTTCACAATGTTCTAGAGTAATAGTGTACATGTTTGCCACAAAACATGGCCTCCTCTGCGCTCCTCAGCCCTCGTAGCTCGCCCAGACACCTATGGTACATGGGTAGCGTGCTCTGTTCTATGCTGTTCTCTACACCTGCTCCTCCCTATTGCAATGGAGCTCTCTAAGTACATGGGCAGGACAGTCTTTTCCAAACTCCCAGGACCTAGCGTTCCATTTGACCCAGGGTAGATGATCCACATGTGTTTGTTATATGAATGGATGTCCTAATCGTACCAATATGTAAGCCTATTTCATTTGCAAGGAATTTATTTGGAAATACTCTATTTGGAAACAAAAATTAAGTATATCCCATATCCGAGTCTTCTAGCAGGTAGATGTGGTTATGTCATACCCAAGTTTGGATGGCCTCCCTTCCCATACATGTGAGCCATGACTTGGCCTCCTAAGGCTGAGCCTGATTAGAACAGTCATTCTGTTCCAACTCTATCTCTTCCAAAGAATGAAAAAGAAAGAAAAACCAAACTTTTCATTTGTGCTTTTGTCAATATTGAAAACCCAGCTTATTAGTGAAGGATTTATATTACTTTAACCAGTCTCTATATCTTCTTATGGCTACAACGAAAGTCTTTATGGATCTTGTCTAGTCCCAAAGGCCAATTAATCTCTCTTCTGTGCTGTGATCTCCAGGGCCCCAAGAATGGGGTTACAGAGAGTTTATGGGAAGAACCTTCTCTACAGCAAGACAATGCACACTAAGTTTGCTCTGCCTTCCCTTTGTTGGTTCCAGCTCCAGGACAAACAGGAAGTGAATGAAGATTTGCAGCCCATTAAAAAGAAGGACCCCTGAACTGCACCTTGAAAGAAAACAGAAGGGAGAATCAGCAGGCTCTGCCCTGCTATGCTACTGAGAACTTACTAGATCACACAAGCATTCAGCCATAAATTTGCTTCCACTAGCACAAATCACACAAATATGACAGGCCTGAACCTGTGCTAGAACCAAATGTGCACACCGATTCTTCTGTCATCTCCTCAACCAAATCTGAAAATAGGAATTTCATAGTTCTTCCCTTCATTAGGAACCTGACTTTAAAAAAAGGCAGGGGAGAGCCTGAAAAGGTGAGGAGCCTCAAACATATGTAGCTAAGGCTGTGCTCTCCTTGCCTGCCTCCCCCATCAGGCTTCAGTGCCCCTGACTTCCCGCATGGTGGGACAAACTGCACCCACTCTGGCTTTGCCACACTTTGACTGCTCACTTGAGCAGTCAGTTGAGGAAAACTGAGACTTGGAGAAATCGAAACCACTTCCCTCAGAGGATTGCATGAGTACCCAATAAGCTCACTAGACTAGACTAGCGAGGGTTCCTGTGCCATCGGGGCTCAGCAAAGGCGAGGTGCCCACCCCCTGGCTGGCCCGTGTGCTCTGCTCAATGAGACACTGCTTCTCCAGCTTTCTGTGGGCATGGCCCTGCCTCTTCTCTGACTCCATCATTGTCCTGGCTGCCCCTCAAGGCCAGAGCCCCTGTCTCCTCCCTGTCTCATGGCACCCTGTCTCATTAGGCACTCAATAAATGTTGTTGACAGACTGGCTGACTGCCTGGCTGACTAAAGATGGCATCTTTCCACCAAGGGCAAGTGTCCTTCGCTGCCTTTATTTTTTGCTTAATGTCAAATGGTGTCATCGGCATGATATAATTTTCCTGAAATGCCCATCAAGATTAATAAGAGTTAAAGAAACCTAAATCATTGGAGGGTATTGGCCCTAATTAGTATCATATCACTAGTAACAGAATTTGAGTAATGTCTTATAGGTGTAGAAATCTTGAGTTAAACATGTCAATTTACCCCTGATTTTTATCTGTTACCAATTTTTATGACATCATCCCTATGTACATTAGAGAATTTTCAAGGAAATTTTCAAGAAAGTAGAGAATTACTTCCTATTACTTTAAGTTTGGGGGACAAAAATTAAGCACATTTTATGCTATTTAACAATAAAAATAAACAAAACTGTACCCCTTTTTCCATGTGGAGCTCTCCCTTCTTTTCAACAGTCAGCAGGCCTTGGAATCACAGTGAAGGCATCTTTGTTCCAAGCTACATTCATCATCATTCTTGCCTATTTAATTTACAAGAGGATGGGGGAAATATTTAAGTTCGATCAAGTCCTTAGATAGCTTTTACCTTATTAAAGCATTAAATAAAAACATAGAGGCAGATAGACACACACACACACCAAGAACATAGTAAATCCAGTTTTATGAGGCTTATTAAATAGTTCTGATTAAAAATCCATCCATTTGTCATTTTCCCTTGTCTACCATTCTTATAAAATCCCCATCACTATTCTTTCACAAACTCTCTCAAAATGCTGTCAGATGGGTTATCATTGCCTTGCACTTTTGTTCTTTTGTTAATTTTGGATAAAGTCCTAGAGTGTAGCAATATTATTGAACTCATTTCTGCTTAGGTCTCAAGTTTCCATAGCTCCTCTATTACCAAGCAGCAATGCACCCTATAGGCACAATAAATAAATAATACAATACTGAAGCTCTAACAAATCACAAAATACATTATTAAAAAATTAAGAAATAAATATCCTCCTCTTACTTAAATAGAGATTGATTTTATAATGTGGAATGCTGAGGAGAGCTGCTCTGAGATATATTAAAGCCTGGGGACACACAGAATACACTGTAATGGGCATTCTGCTCCCTCAGCCAGAGGAAAACACTCCCCCAAGTGAATGGATGTATTTGTGAAATGGAAGCTGATATTCTCTGTTTGTTCACAAGCCAAATATGATGCACTGCTCCCTTTTTCACATGAGGGAGGAAAGACCTGCAGGACACATCTGTCTTTCCTAAGCACAAACTGAGAGCCTAGATGAGAGTGATGAAGATAAATGCTTTCCCGAAACTGAAGTTGGAGAACTATTTCTTTCTCTTGACTTTAAATCACAATTCCGGCTTCCAAAAAGATGTTCTCAAACCAGGATTCTGCCACATTTCCTCCAAGGCGCTTTATTTAACAAGGAGAGGATATGGCATAGATCTCTCCTCAGTGTCTACATTCCAAGAGAAAAAGTTAAATAGGATCCTTTCTCCATAGGCCTGAAGATTTTCTACGGAAAAGACAAAGTCTATCGGGTCCTAGGACTCTCAGGAAGTCACTCCTGTGTTGTTCACCTGGATGTCTGTGTTAAGCCACTGCTTCTGTACTGAACGAGCACCCTTACTCCATTCTGGAGTTGTGTGGCATTCCCCTATCCTGGCCATAGAGGAACTGAGACTGAGAAAGCCTTGCTGACTTCACTGCCTTCTGCAAAGACATGAGGGGAAAGACAATGGCCAACAATTGCTGCCATCCTTTCCTCATCCCAGAACTTTGCAAGAAGTTTACTCTGGCGGCACAAAAACCCACTTCATTTCCTTATCTCACCCATCTCTACAAAAGATGCTGGGTAGACTCTAACAGCCTCCCAGAGAAGGGATGATGAATCCATGCAGAGAGAACGTCCCACCAATTGAGTTATTTTTAACAGACCACTGGAAATAGTTCACGCAAAATGAGCTGACCCATTTGCGGATGAGATAAGTAAGCCCCTCTGGTTCCAAAGACTCTTAGGGCACTATTGGCCAAAAGCTCGACTATGTTTTCTATATGACTGCTCCTTTATCTCCCATAAGTACATTAGGCATATATCGGATATAAGGCATATATAAGTGATGATTTAGTATTTGCTTTTCTTATTCCCGATGGAGAGATCTTCTCACCTGTACCTGAAGTTCTCTGGAACATGTGATTTCCAGGACTGGGGCTCACAGAGACTCTGCCATCTTCAATATACAGCTTCTGAGATCACCTTACACTTGAATACCTGGATGACAAGTGCAAAAGAGAAAAGTAGAAGAATGCAGGGAGATTTTTCATGTGTCAATCCCGATGTAGAATATATAACTTCCATGATGTTCCACTGGCCAGAACGAGTTACAGGATCTTACATTCAAGTGGGGCTGGCAGGAGCCACCCCAGTTAGGCATCTACATGATGGCGATAGAGACTACAACAGTAGAAAATCGGAAGGTTGGTGAGAAATGTATCAGCTGGCATCCCTGAGACTCAAAATCTCAGTGTGGAAAACTTAAGCTATTTCACATCCCATGGGAATTCTGAAATTTTTATAAAGATCTTTGTAAATTCTTCAGATTTTAATTCTCAACATGTCTGACTTTTGGATTTGCACTTCTGTACGTGCTGGTTCCATCCTCCAGTAGGTTAAAAAGTACACAAGGTAGCCTCTTCTTAGTTTTGAATGACCCTATACATGCATACATGCATACACACACACTAAAGTGTATGTGAAGACAATAGATCCTACTAAAAATAGGTCATGGCACTTATGGATCCCACTGAAATTCACAGTAAACATTTTCCCATTCATGGTAATCCTGCAACAGAATTTCCCAGCATCGGCATCATTCTCCCAAAAACATCCAAGTTCTTCATGCCTCACTGGCTTACCAGTCTTCCTCTCCCTTTTAACCTGCTGTTCTGCTCTTTTCTCCTCATCCCAGGAGTAAAATTCCAAATTACAGCTTGCCTCATACAAACCACATTGGTTCTCTTGGTTTCCTTGAGCCCTTACTTTCAGCCCCTAAGAGTTTGTCAAGGTGTTTTACTGAGAGGTACTGGGAGAAGAATATTTTTTATATGGTTGTATCAGTTAATTCCCAGGAAGTGCGTAACCTCACGCTTTTAAAACAGCTGTTTATTCATTTATTTCACAACAGTGCCAGATGCTGGGCTAGATGCAAGAATATAATGATGAACAGTCCTGACTTCCTGGAGCTTATACTTGAGCAGCGGAGAGAGTGAAAAGCAATGACATATAAGATAATCACAATTTGTAATAAATGTTACAATAGAAACAAACAAAGGGCTGCAGTTTAAAATACTGTAGAGGTAAGCACAATAAACTGTGGAAAATTCTGAAAGAGATGGGAATACCAGACCACCCGACCTGTCTCTTGAGAAACAGACCTGATGGATGTGAGTTTGAGTGAACTCCAGGAGTTGGTAATGGACAGGGAGGCCTGGCATGCTGGCGATTCATGGGGTCACAAAGAGTTGGACACAACTGAGCGACTAAACTGAACTGAAGCCTGTTCTATGTAGGACACCCGTGAAGTCCTGTCCAAAGAAAAGAAATGTCATTTAAACAAGGATTTATACGTTGATAGGCAACATGTGGGCAACACATTTCATGCAAAAAGGAAAAACAACATTTATCATGTCACATAACTGAGAAAAAGCAGGTTTAGGGGCATGCTGAGAACCACTGTCTCTACACCAAACCTCTCCTTCTAATGTTGATTATAACTATCATGTGGCTGCCCAACCAGAGACTGAATTTTCCAGCCCACCTAGATAGATGAGTCCATGTGACTCAGTGATGATCAAAGAAAAATATAGTCTTCCTCAATTTACTAAGAG
The DNA here is from genome assembly GCA_006410675.1 of Oreotragus oreotragus. Lineage (NCBI taxonomy): Eukaryota > Metazoa > Chordata > Mammalia > Artiodactyla > Bovidae > Oreotragus > Oreotragus oreotragus. The sequence goes on along the minus strand of SJYX01006257.1, from coordinate 448,681 downwards.
GTTATACTTCAATAAATCCATTGTAAGTTGAAAATGCCTTAAAAGGATCTGGGACAATATAACAGAGTAGAAAGATCGTGAGCTCACCTCATCCTATGTGGATATGAAAGTCACAAATAATTGCTGAATAATCATTGATTTAAAAAAAAAAAAAAAAAAAGACTGGAACTACCAACAAAGATACACTACACCCAAAGACAAAGCAGAAAACCACAGTAAGACAATAGGAGGGGCACACTCACAGTGTAATTAAATCCCATGTCCCTGGGACAGTGACTCACAAACTGGAGAATAATTATATTTCACAATTCTCCCACAGCAGTGAGAGGTCTGAGCTCCATGTCAGGCTCCCCAGCCTTGGGGTCTGCCATCAGGAGGAGGTGACCCCAGAGCATTTGGGTTTGAAGGCCAGCAGGGCTTGATCACAGGAGATCCACAGAACCAGTTAAACAGAGACTCCTTTCTTGGAGGGCACACCAAGGTCTCATGTACACCGGGACACAGAGAAAAAGCAGTGACTTCACAGGAATCTGGCTCAGACCTACCTGTTGGTCTTGGAGGATCTCACGGGGAAGTAGAGGGCAGCTATGTCTCTCTCTGGAATCAGAAAAGCAAGGCGGAAAGTACTGGGAAAGGTTCATCTACGAACTCGAAATGGAAGCAGACATCTTGCTTGGATCATTAGCACCAAGACCTGGCCCCACACAGTAACCTATAGACAACAGTGCTGTGATGCCTCAGATCAAGCAACCAACAAGGTGGGACTACAGCCCCTCAATCAGCAGACAGGATGCTTAAAGACTTCCTGAACCCACAGCCATGAATAGATAAACCCCTGGGCATGATTTTGCCCACCAGAAGGCCAAGACCCAGCCTTAAATGATACATTAGACCAGCTGGACTTAACTGATATGTATGTGTATGTGTGTGTATGTATATGTGTGTGTGTATATATATATATATTTTATCTCTGTGTGTCTGTCTGTATCTCAAGAGACAGACAGACACACACCCAGAGAGAGAGTGTGTTCTATTCAAAAGCAGCAAAATACACATTCTTTTCAGTGCACATGGAACATTCGCCAGGATAGATTACATGCTGAGCCACAAAGCAAGCCGTGGTAAATTTAAGAAAATTGAAATGATATCAAGCATCTTTTCTGACTACAGCACTATGAGATTAGAATGTGAACAGCTGACTCATTGGAAAAGTCCCTGATGCTGGGAAAGATTGAGGGCAGAAGGGAGGCTGTCAGAGGATGAAACGGCTGGATGGCATCACTGATGCAATGGACGTGAACTTTGGCAAACTTTGGGAGATGATGAGGAACAGAGAGGCCTGGCATGCTGCAGTCCACGGGTTACAAAGAGTCAGACGTGACACTGCAACTGAATAACAACAACAGGAAAAAAATGCAAAAAACACAAACATGTGGAGAGTGAACAATATACTACCAAATAACCAAAGGATCATGGAAGAAATCAAAGAGGAAATGTAAAAAATACCTACAGACAAATGAAAATGTGATGATCTTAAACCTATGGGATGCAGCAAAAATAATTCTAAGAGGGCAATTTATAAGCAATACAAGCTTACCTCAGGAAACAAGAAAAATCTCAAGTAAGCAGCTTAACCTTAAACGTAAAGCAACTAGAGGAAGAAGAACAAACAATACCCAAAGCTAGTAGAAGGAAGGAAATCATAAAGATCAGAGCAGAAGTAAATGAAATAGAAACAAAGAAAACAATAGAAAAGACCAGTGAGACTAAAATCTGGTTCTTTGAAAAGATAAACAAAATTGATAAACTTCTAGCCAGACTCATCAAGAAAAAAAGGGAGGAGACTCAAATCAATAAAACTAGAAATGAAAAAGAAGTTACAACCAACACCACACAAATACAGAAGACTACAAGCCACTATATGCCAATAAAATGGACCACCTAGAATCTGCTTCCAAGCTCACTTCTGTGGTTATTGACAGGACTCAGTTCCTTTAGGGCTATTGGACTTTGAGCCTCGGTTCTTTGCTGACAGTTGGCAAGTGGCTACCCTCAGTTCCTTGCCACATATGCCCTTCCAACATTCTTCATTAGAACAAGTGCACACGAGGCACCAGAGAGCACTAGTAAGGTGGAAGTCACAGTCTTCTGTAATCTAATCACAGAAGTGGCAGCCCATCACTTCTACCATATTCTGTTTGTTAGAAGCAAGTCTCTAGATCCAGCCCGTACTAAGGGGGAAGAGAAAAGGTGGAAGTGAAAGTTGTTCAGTGTGTCTGACTCTTGCAGCCCCATGGACCATACAGTCCATGGAATTCTCCAGGCCAGAATACTGGAGTGGGTAACCTTTCTCTTCTCCAGGGGATCTTCCCAACCCAGAGATCAAACCTAGATCTCCCACACAGTGGGCAGATTCCTTACCAGCTGAGCCGCCAGGGAAGCCCAGGAATACTGGAGTGGGTAGCCTATCCCTTCTCTAGCAGATCTTCCCAACCCAGGAATTGAACCAGGGTCTTTAGCAATGCAGGCAGCTTCTTTACCAGCTGAGCTACCAGGGAAGCCCAAAGGGGAAGGGATTACACTAAGGCATCAATACCAGGAGGCAAGGATCTTTGGGAGCCGTGTCAGAAATTGCCTACCACTGTAAGGTATAAACCTGTGCTGTGTTAAGTCCCTGAGATTCCAGGTTTTTATCAGTGACAATGACAGGTATTACCTTAAGTGACACAGGAGGAGACCAACCACAGATGGTTCTAGTAAGGTGAGGTCAGAGCAGACCAGGACATGCAATGCCTTATAAGCACTGATAAGAAACTGGCTTTAATTGTAAGTGCAAAGGGAGGCCATTGGAGTTAAGCATGAGAAAGGAATAATCCAAGTGTTGTTTCTTGCTACTGTTTATAAATGTATTGGTAGGAAGCAAGAGTGAAGCAGAAATACCCATCAGGAGGCTGTTTTCATCTGAGGCAGTATTGGATAATAAACAAAGGGAGTGTGATGGTTAATTTTATGTGTCAACTTGGTTGGGCCACAGTGCCTAAATTCACATTCAAACATTATACTGGATATTTACATAAGGGTGTTCTTGGATGAAATGAACATTAAAATCAGCAGACTTTGAGTAAAATAGATTGCCCTCCATCTTGTGGGTAGGGCTCAATCAGTTTAAAGCCTGACATTCCTGAAACAAGAGTGAATTCTGCTGCAGGCGGCCTTTGGACTTGAACTGTAACATCATTAGCTTTCTCTCTTCTGGGCCTCCAACCTGCTAGCTCACCCTACAGATTTTAGACCTGCTAGCTCACCCTACAGATTTTTAGACTTGCCAGCCTCCACAACTGTGTGAGCCAATTTCATAAAATCAATCTCTCTCTCTTTACACATACACACGTGTACATATACACACATCCTATAGATTCTGCTTCACTAGAGTCAGGACTAATACAAGGGGCTTAAGCCCCCCCAGTATTGAGCAGCAGCAGCTGTGGAAGCCAATTCTGTTGTTTTCTGCTATTTTTGAATACCTGTTCTGTGTTCCAAGCACTCTGCTAGATGTTTTATATACATCCAATCATCCCACAAATACAGATATTTATACCCATTTTACAAATGAGGAAATCAAGACTCAGGAAGTTAAGTGAATTACCCAAGATCACAAACTAGTAAGAATTAGAATTGCCTGATCAATTTATCAGGGGCCTATTTTTTTTCCCCCCAAATGTTTGAATGAAAAAAAGTGAATAACAGCAGAATAAAAAAAAAAAAAAAAAATCAGTTTTGTGCTCTAAATCAGAAATTCCGTTTTGCTCATGACCAAAGAAAATTCACTAAATCCAGGACATTTTCTTCACATATTAAAATAACAGTTACAATCTGCAAAGGGCCCTTCTTTTTTCTAACACATGGCAATTATATCTTTACACTGCAACTGCAAATCTGGTTTTTAGTTTTCCCATTTTGTTTCCATAAGCATACTTTTACAGCCAATTGTTAACGGATTAACAACGTTGGGTGAAATCCATCAGTCTGCTCTGGTTTACCTCCATGGCTGGGAGAGTCTGTTAGCAAGGACAGAGCACAGAGGAGCTGGCTCTGACTTGAGCAGACCAAACGGAGCATTAAGTCCCCCAGTAAACATTTACTGTGCCTCTGCTGCGTTCCAGACACTCTACTGTGCGTTCTGGACAATGCCTCATAAGCAGCAAAGAGTCTTTCTGAATCTTCTGGGCTCCCAATATCAAGAAATTCCTATCAGGAGATAAATGCATCTAATTAGCAAAATATTGAGTCTCATAAATACAGCCAGTTTGATGTGTCCAAGATTTTTCTTTATATTTATCTCCTTATACCCCATGACCCATCCATCCCTCTCTCTCAACAGTTTCTAAGCAATGATATCTTAACAGGATATTGAAATAATCAACAAAACGGCAACATCCAAAACCCACTCTCTATTGAACTTCTTTTCTGTACCAAAGCGTCCAAGGAAGTCATTCAAGAGCTGTCATCATTTGAAAGGTGAGGATTACTAATCCCCAGGATTTGACCCACTGCCCCCATCATACAGCTGCACTCCAGCTTCTGGAAGTCAGGAATGCAAAAAAAGAAAATCACATTTAATTTTTTCCCAAGAGGAAGGAATATACAAAGAAAATCAGACTTGGAAAAAATATTCCAGGCTTTTATTCTTATAGTTTAAACGAATTTAAAAAGTAGAACATGTTGAAAGAAAAAGAACACGAAGACATTATACAAAATACAAAGTCAGAATCTTCCTCGAGCCCATTACACTTCCTCTGCGCCGTAGAGAAGCCCCTGTCAACACAAATAAGACAGTAGGAAAGAGTTAAGTAACAGGAGCTGCTGAGAAGGCAGTGAGTAGATCTATCTCTGGCTGCAGAAGCTGAGTGAAGGGTGGAAGGAATAGGAAGGACCCAGGACCAGCATTGGAGAAGGCAATGGCACCCTACTCCAGTACTCTTGCCTGGGAAATCCTATGGACGGAGGAGTCTGGAAGGTTGCAGTCCATGGGGTCGCTGAGGGTTGGACACAACTGAGCGACTTCACTTTCACTTTTCACTTTCTTGCATTGGAGAAGGAAATGGCAACCCACTCCAGTGTTCTTGCCTGGAGAATCCCAGGGATGGGGGAGCCTGGTGGGCTGCCGTCTATGGGGTTGCACAGAGTTGGACACGAATGAAGTGACTTAGCAGTTAGCAGGACCAGCATTACAGAGTAGATTACAGAAAGCAGCCACAGAGGAATGAACTTCTGAGTAATCTGGAAGGGAGAAATGCAGCTTTCCTTCTGTCCATAAAATCCTTCACCCTGTAACTGAAGCTAGAGTTTTGTAGGAGGAAGTATTCACAGACAGTGGTATTTTGGAGAAGGCGTTTTGCCCAAGGCATCAGCAGAATACATTTGTCATCTGAAGGCAACACATGGAGAACTGTACCTCCAGGTTTTCAGTGTTGCACAGAATTGTGCTGTCACCAACAGGAACAGAAAAAAGCTAGAAGGAGAAACGCAAACGATCGAGTCTGAATAGTTCAAAAGGGAAGGTCCTTGAATTACAAAGACTGAATTTCTAGACTCATGGACAGGAAGACATGATACCTAGGATAGAATATTCACTTTAGTACAAGAAACCGGCCTTGTGGGTGGGGACCAGCATAGATCTGCCTTGGAGATGGCAATGTGGGTCAGCTCACAGAAGCAATTCAAAGGCAATGGAGAATGAGGACAGCAAAGCCCTGCTTCATCTGTGGTTAAGGGCATCTGTGGGCAGGGGAGCAGACAAGCAACAGAGAGAAAGCCACTTTTGTTTGGGTATTCTAGGGTGAGCAGGAGTTCATCAGGCTAAGGGCAGAAGGGAAGAAACATTCTAAGCCAAATGCAAAAGCATGGAAATCAGAAACAATATAGTTTATTCACCAATGACTGGTGAAGAGGAACAATGACAATAATTACATTTACTATTTTTTTACATTCATTATCCCATTTAATCCAAGATAGCCATGAAATCAGCATAACTGCTTCCATTTTACAAATAAAACCAAGGCAAGAAAGCCAAGCTTCAGTGCCAGTCACTGAAGAAGAAATCAAACCTAGTTCTACACTGTACTGCATATTATTTCATTAGTGCTGAGACAAATCATATTCGGTGTATTTAATAATTTATGGTGTATTTAGCAAATCCCCCCTCAGCATGTGACCATGAGCACAGCCTCAAGTGACCATCTTAGATGTCGCCTCCTATTCACACCCAAACTTCTTGAAAGAATCCTCATGCTTTGACTACATTTACGTACCTCCCACTGGACTACCCTCAACCAATTGCTATCTTCTGCACCACTGCTGCACCTAAACTGCTCTTGCCAAGGTCTAAGGCCCATGTTTCATTCAATATGTCGACTACTTCTTGGTACTTACCTTGCTTGATTCTTGGCTGAGACGCCACTGACTCCTCAGAATGATGTCTCGCTTCGGCGTCTGTGAGTTAGCAGCTTCCCCACCTTCTTTTCATCAGTTTCACGGCTCTTCCTCATCCCCCCATTTCAGTCTCCTCCTTCTCTGCTCACCCCTAGGAGATGAAAGTCCTTCAGGGCTCTCCTCTCTGGCCCTTTATCCACATACCCCTGAGAGGTTGCATCCACACCTGGGCTTCAGTTATTACCATCTGTACTCTGCTGATTGTTGGAGAGGACCTCTGATGTTTTTGCTTGCTTCTGTTTCCAATATTTTCTGTCCAGCCCCAGCTGATTTTCTGGTGACAGTATCTGCTTTTCCTCTGAGGACCTTCTCTTGTCCTTACTCTCAGCATGGGCGGTTTAATGGGCCTACATGGGTGGTCATGTGACCTGGGCCTTCATCCTGCTTCCTCGCTATAGAAATTGCATCAAGAATGGACACCCAGCTGACTGGTTCAGGACTTTGTTCTCACTGTGGAGGAGACAGAAATTCGTTTTGGTTATGGGATCTGGACCTGAAAAGATGTAGCTTGTTGCCGCTCCAGTCATTTTGCTACCATGAGGAGAATATATTTTAGAATGAAGCCAACAAAGGGGGAGTAGAATAGAAAAACTGGGGAGAGCAATGAATCCTGATGCCTCATTTGAATCACTGTGTCCAGTCATGCCTCTAGACCTACAGGCTCCAATCTGGTAGCCATGCCATCTGTGGCTATTGAACACCTTATATATTTTAATATGCTTTATGTTTATATAGAACATAAATATATTAAATACATTTTAATGTATTTTGGATGTATCAGATTAAATGAGATATACTATTATTAAAATTAATTGTGCCTTTTTTTCTATTTAATGTGGCTACTAGAAAATTTTAAATTACATGTTGGCTCACATTATATTTCTACTGGACTATAATGCTCTAGACTTTTCAGTTACATGATTGAAAAGAAAGCAATGTATGTAAAATTCTGTAACTCCTTAAAATACAACAACCAAAAAGAGAGTTGGCCAAAAAATTCGTTCAGATTTTAAAAACCCAAATGAACTTTTTGGCCAACTCAATACATCTATTCCCGAGTACCAAATGTGGCAAGATATCTGGTAGGAGAGACATTTATTTTAAAACTACTGAGATATTCTTTAAAAGTTGCTAGCAATTTTCTACCTCTATAGGTAAAGATATAAATTTATCTTTGGAAAAGACTTCAAGAAAATAATTGGAAAGGTTTCTTTTTAATCCAAAGGTAAAGCAAATGTGCATGCATCATTTTTTAAGATTTTCACCCATTAACCTAGATGTAAATGCCTCAAACTGACATGTAACATGTTTGTTTAGAAAAGCAGATTTCTGTATTTTTAATAGGAGCATGCTTGTGAAAAATTGTTTTCCCTAGATGTGATTTTTAACTTAATTATCTCTGTGCATTAGTCTTTGTTCTTTGGGTATGTATGTGTGTGTGTATGTGCATATACACGTGGCTTTGATCTTAAATATACTTACAGGAGATCAGGAGCAGAAACCAGATGTGACAGGAGGCATAGGGAGGCATGTGTATCTTTACCTTAAGCTGTGGGTAGGGACCTAAAAGGAACCTAATGGGAAATGCCAAAGTCTACTCTGGATTGAAAGCTCACATGTAGTTTTATTTCAGGTGGTATAATCTAGATTTTGGAAAACTGAATGTCAAATTTTGTGATTGCTGTGTCTGAACTCTTAGGACAAGATCACACACTGTGGCTGAGAGTTGATTTTTTTTCTAAAGAAAGAAGCTGTAAAGCTGAGGGAGGGAAGCAGTTCTTGTCTCTTGAATGCCAAGAGCAAATCTGTCCTCTTGAGTAGGAGGGATGTGGAAAAGCACTGCCATTCTGGGCTGGCCACTGTAAATGTTACAGCAGGCTGAGGAGTCCAAGAAAAGTGTCATAGCCAGAGGAAACCACTTATTAAAGGGCATGGTCTAGAAGCAAGAGTATAGCTAGCTTCTATGTCTCCCTCTTCTGTGTTATAATGCCCTTCTAGTATCCCCAAGCTGTCTGTGGAATTTTGTTAGATATCACTGTTTGGTCTGTGTATGTTCTGTAAGGCTAAAAGAATTATAAGTGTCCAACCTGGGAGAAAGCACAGTAGAATGGAGAGAGCTGAAGTAGCTCAAAAAATTTAAACATAAGCTGTAAGAGCTGAGTCACCTTCTGGGTTGAATACAGCAGCTAGAGTCGGTTGAGGTGTGATAAGTGACCTCCAGGAGAGAGTGGGGTAACAATGTAAGCATGAATGAGGAATTCTCAACAGTTACTTAGCAGGGAGAACCCAGTAGCAGAGTGAAATTCCAAAGTCATGTGGAGTAAGTTCTCAGACGTTGTTAGCTGGGTCTTAAATGAAGTTAACTCATGAGTAGCAAATAATGCTCATCAAATATTCCATGTGCTTCTCAACATTTCTTAGCACATGTGTACTTAGATGGGGTCATGTAGCCAGTACTACGCAGCAGGTTGAGGGAATAGTAAGGAAAAAGAACCTCAGCAAAGTTCTCCAGGTTCTCTCCCCCTCTGTGGCAACCAAAAAGGTAATGTAGTATTCCAGATAACACAGCTATAAAATGCAATACCTGCCATCAGTGTATGTCTCTGTGTGGAACAGAGCCCACCATCAGCCTCTGCTAAGCATATGAGTGAGAAATAAGTTTTTGTGTTCAATAAGTCACTGAGATTTTTATTTGTTCTTTTAAATTATAGCATAACTTAGTCTACCTTCATGAACACACTAGTATTCATGTAATATGATGTGCATGGTACAAAGTAAACATTTCATAAATGTTAGCTTTTATGCAAATCTATATCCTGCTTGCTTTCAGATTCATTCCTTGCCTTCCCTATGTTCTGAGGCCTATCCTGAGAGGACTGAAGCCATAGGGCTCTGTTTCCAGGGGTCCTATGCCTACTGCCTTCTGGCTGGGTTCAGGCCATTAGAGGCATTTCAAAAGATAAGAGAAGGGGAAGGTACTGGGATACCAAGAATTTTCACTCCCTCTTTCTGCCTTGGATGGCATCTCCAGAAGAAAGTGGATCTTTAAAGAAAATAAACAATCTAAAATTCTATACCCAACAAAATTATCCTTGAAAAAATAAAGGCCAAATAAGGTATATTCAGAACAAAACAGAGAATTTATCACCATCAGATCTATAGGAAAAGAAATACTAAAGGGATTCTTAATGATCCCAGATGCAAACACAGAATACAAGAAGGAATAACAAGAAACATAAAAGGTTTAAAATGAGATAAATCTAGATAACACTGACTGAACAATAATAAAAAAAATCTTCTGTGATTAAAAATATGTGTACAAGCTAAAATTTTATAAAATCCTTTCATTGTCTGATTTGTTAGAAAAGTACTAATTTAAAAGTGACTCTAATGGAGTCAAGGATGTATGCTGTAATCTCTAGGTAACTGGTAAAAGAATAATGTATATAATTAACAATATTAGAGAGGAAGATAAAATAAAAGCTACTTAATTAATCCAAAATGTGCAAGAAAGGAGAATAAAAGCAGCAAAGAACAGACGGGACAGAAATAGATGGCAAATTTGCATCAGATATATCATTAAATTATATTAAAGATGAATATATTAAATATTCCAATTAAAAATACTTCAAATTATAAAATATTAAACCCAATTACATACTGCTTACCTGATTTGCCATAAATACAAAGATATACATAGACCAAAAGGAGAAGGATGAAAAAAGATAGACTGTGAAAACAATAACTGAAATTGCGGGGGAGAAGGCTGGAATGGCTAAATTAACAAAACAAAAGCAGACATTAAGGCAAGAAGCTGCTGTGAGAGCCTTCTGACTAACTGGTCTGTTTACTACAGTTCTGCTCCGTCTCATCAAAGCTTCAATTATAGCCAAAGCAGATCTTCTAGAACACTGGCCTGACTTTATTATATCCCTATTTAAATTCCTTCAGTGGTTTTCCATTGTCCCTAATACATAGCCTCAACCCTCTCCATCATTCATCCTTTGCCTTCATTTCCAGCTTCACCTCTGGCAACTCCCTTTCACTTTCCTCATGCTTCAGCTCTAGGAAAAGTGTTAGTCCAGATACTCTCTCTTCAGATTCCTCTGGGCTTCATTCTTAACAATCTCTTTCCTCCACCCTGGACCCCAACTCTTCTTCAGTCTAACTCCTACTCACACCTAAGAGTTTTGGCATGATATCTGTTCCCAAACAAACCTCTCCAGTCACCTAGCAAGCACTACAAGGACTACAAACATAGTCTTGGAAAGCATTTCCACATTAGGTCTTGTTATCTCTCTTCCCTGTATTCTGAAACTTTGAGACTAACATGAGGAGAAATCTATGCTAGCCTACTAAAGGACAAAAGATCACATGGAATGGAGACAAGCCACCTAACTGAAATCCTCATAGATCAATCCGCCCAAAATGGAACACATAAGGCCATCCTATACCATCCAACTCCAATCAAACTGATCCTAACCAAAAGAGTTACTTCAGATATCCCAATTATCCCATCCAACCCATGAAAGTGTTACATAAATTAAACAGAAGTTGTTCTAAACTACTAAGCAATGGATGATAGCAAAAGATAATCAATACAAAGTCTATCTAAATCTTATAGTAAATATCTGGAAATAACATACAACAGTACTTTGAAATAAAGACTCTTCTTTTGACTGAAATATAAGGCATATCGCCATAAAACTCCTAGAAGTAAAATGTTTTCTAACGTAAATTGTACCCATGTTTTTTTAGGTCAGTCTCCCAAGGCAAAAGAAATAAAAGCAAAAATAACAAATGGGACCTAGTCAAACCTATAAACTTTTGCACAACAAAGGAAACAAAACGAAAAGACAACCTATGGACTGTGAGAAAATATTTGCAAATGATGTAACCAACAAGGGCCTAACTTACGAAATATACAAACAGCCCATTCAACTCTATATCAAAAAAACAAACAACCTAATCCAAAAAATGGGCAGAAGATCTAAATAGACATTTCACCAAAGAAGGCATACAGATGGCCAATAAGGACACAAAAAGATGCTCATCATCACTGATTATTAAAGAAATGCAAATCAAAACTACAATGAGGGACTTCTCTGGTGGTTCAGCGGTTAAGAATCTGCACTTCCATTGCAAGAGGCACAGGATTGATCCCTGGTTAGAGAACTAAGATCCCACATGCTGTGCAGAATGGCCAAAAGAAAAAAAAACTGCAGTGAGATACCACTTTACACCAGTCAGAATGGCCAGCATTAAGAAATCTACAAATAAGAAATGTTGGAGAGGGTGTGGAAAAAAAGGGAACCCTTCTATGCTATTGGCAGGAATGTAAATTGGTGCAGCCACAACAGAAAACAGTGTGGATACTCCTCATAAAACTGAAAATAGAGCTGCTGTGTGATCTTGCAATCCCACTCCTAGGCTTATATCCAGAGAAAATTATAATTCAAAAAGACACATGCACCCCAGTGTTCACAGCGGTGGTATTTATAATAGCTAAGACATGGAAACAATCTAAATGCCCATCTACAGATGAATGGATAAAGAATATGTGGTACATATATACAATAGTATACTGCTGCTGACTGCTGCTAAGTCGCTTCAGTTGTGTCCAACTCTGTGTGACCCCATAGATGGCAGCCCAGGCTTCCCTGTCCCAGGAATTCTCCAGGCAAGAACACTGGAGTGGCCTGCCATTTCCTTCTCCAATGCATGAAAGTGTAAAGTGAAAGTGAAGTCGCTCAGTCGTGTCCAACTCTTAGTGACCCCATGGACTGCAGCCTACGAGGCTCCTCTGTCCATGGGATTTTCCAGGTAAGAGTACTGGAGTGGGGTGCCATTGCCTTCTCTGACAATAGTATACTACTCAGCCACAAAAAGGAATGAAGTAATGCCTTTTGCAGCAGTATGGATGGACCGAGAGATTATCATACTAAGCAAAGTAATTCAGAAACAGAAAGGCAAATATCATGACATCACTTACATGTGGAGTCTAAACTATGACACAAATGAACTTATCTGTGAAACAGAAACAGACTTACAGACACAGAGTAAGACTTGTGGTTGTCAAAGGGGGAGGGAGGTGAGGGAGTCTGGGATTAGCAGATGTGAACTATTATATAGAATGGTTAAACAATGAGGTCCTACTGTATAGCACAGGGAACTATATTCAATATCCTATGATAAACCATACTGGAAAAGAATATGAAAAAAAATATATATGTACAACTGAATCACTTTGCTGGATAGCAAAAATTAACACATGTGGCAGATTCATGTCAATGTATGCCAAAACAATAGAGTACTGTAATGGAAGCTCTAAAACAATAAATAAATAAAAATAAACTAAAACTAAAAAAAAAAAATTCCAAGAAAAATTCAAGCTCTGGTTATCTAAATAAGCAGGAGAAGACAGTTAAGAAATTAGCATAAGTTAAATAATGAAACATTCATAATTGCACAACTGAATTATTAAAATCCTTGGCATAAACAAAAAAAACCAAATGGGCACCAATAATTGTTTTAATTTTTAAAAAATTTAAAAATTGAAAGAAGACTCTCCTTTTGGAGCAAATATACAAAAGTAAACTGAAATCTTCATGGTGGCCACCTCTCACATTGATTCTCCTTTTACTGATAACTTTATTTCTTATTATATTATGTTCTAGGTAGTAATACCATGCTCTTAATACCTGCAACTCTTCTAGTTCTGAGTCTGCAATTGCTTCATCAAGTATGCAAGTTAATCCACCTGCCAGAATGCAGGTATCCTGTTCCTAACGTTGCCACTTCATCATTCTTAATTCTCTTGTTTATCTGAACCATGAATATCTGTGATAAAGACAGCCTTAGGAAGAATAACATGTCTAGTATTGTCTATCTTCTATAGGTCTTCATTTAGATCAAAGTGAGCGAAAGGAATTGGAAGCTACAATCAGAAAATCTGAGTTGATAACTGGTGGAACTGACACTCCATCTCTGACTCTGGGGACAAGCCCCAAACCTCTCTGAGCCTCAGTCTCCTTTCATTAAAGACAATAGCACTTACTTCACAGAGCTGGTCTCAGTCTGTTGGTTAGCCTTGCAGATATTGATGTATTGCATACAGGTGGTTTTCTACTCAAAATGAACGTGGTATGAAGCACAAAGGTGATGTTGCCTCTTTCCCACATTCAGTTCCTGCCACTCCATGCCTTCCCCTTGTCTTCCTCAAGAGACTTACTGACATTCATCTGAGCCAAGTAAACAATTGAAAGACATGCTTTGCAGAGGCTGGTGGCTCAGAAGGTAAGGAATCTGCCTGCCATGCAGAAGACTGGGTTTGATCCCTGGGTCAGGAAGATCCCCTGGAGAAGGGACTAGCTATCCTCTCCAGTATTTTTGCCTGGAGAATTCCATGGTCAGAGGCTACAGTCCATGGGGTCTCAAAGAGTCAAGCACAACTGAGAGACTAATACTTTCACTTTGCAGAGGCCCAAGTATAGCTAGAAAATCCACAGCCATCCGCTAAGTCTGCAGCAGATAACTCACTTCTTTTGATCAACACATAGGCAAACAAACAATATATTTTATAAGAACCATAGAATCCATGTTTAAATCAATGTAACCATCTTGGTTTTCTGTAACAGACTAGAAAGGACTACGTTTATAATGAGATTAAGTGACCACAGAAATTCTTTGTAATCATTTTTTAATACCAGTGGTGGAAAAGACATCTATTTTAATGGATATCTGTTTTCCCTTTTCAAAGATGACAGTGATGGATCATACATTCAACACTCTTGTGGAGAAAACTGATTTAGGGCCGCCAGCATTTCAACACTGTATCTGTATATATGCCTTCTGTCTTCAGGGTAGCAGGTTCAGCTCCTTTTTCAAAGACCTTTCCATGTTGACAGTACATTGTTACCTGAACAACAAGGTACCTTTGCCCAAAGTGAGTAGGCCTGTTCATTTGTCGATTGCCATAATTTCCCAGCAATCAGCAAGTTCCAGCTACCTCTCTTAATGATGACTGGGTTTTTTATTTGCCAGACAGGCAGTATTTATCAATTTCCCTGCTGCTTGCTTTTAAGTGATCACTGATCTATAATTCTTTAGATTATCACTCAGGTCTGCTTTATAAGAATGTTGACAGGCCTTGGAATTTGTCGATTGCCATAATTTCCCAGCAATCAGCAAGTTCCAGCTACCTCTCTTAATGATGACTGGGTTTTTTATTTGCCAGACAGGCAGTATTTATCAATTTCCCTGCTGCTTGCTTTTAAGTGATCACTGATCTATAATTCTTTAGATTATCACTCAGGTCTGCTTTATAAGAATGTTGACAGGCCTTGGACAGTTACAGCAACAGTTCACTTCAAGTGTCACATTGTTACAAATACATTTTACTCTCATCATAAAGCAGGAATAAATAGAACAATGCATTTTCTCTATAGCTTTTCAGTTATGTAAGCTTGTCTTGTCTGGGCGTTCACCTCCCTATAAGCCTACAAGTCAATTCTCAACTCATAAGACACCCAAGAAATAGTTACTGATCCTTTCTGAGATTCCAAACATTAGAATGAAAAGCTTTAGTGGCTATGTCTCAAAAATGGATGAACCATCTACTAGGTATTTATATTCAAATACAAGAATTAAATTTCAGTGCTGCAAAAACAAACATTTATAAGATTTTTCAAATATTCTTTGTCTTTTGCCCCCACATATAATTTGCATTTGCAAAGTTTCTTTTGTGTGTTTTTTTCAAACATCTTGACATTTGAATCTCACGAGAGTCTATTAGGTGTTCCTTAATAAATTATTCCAAATCTCATTAATTTCTTATCTTCAAGGTACTTCTTTTAACGAAAGAGCATTGAATTGTAAATCCTTCCAAGGTATTTATTAGGAGATATTGCTTTGTGGCCTTTATGGCCATTATTTTGGCAGAAATGTTATAAAAATAAACTTAGTTCCTAGAGTGTTTAAACAGAAAGAATGTACTCAGGCTAACTTTCCATCTAAAATCATCCAAAATATACTCTAAGGATAGAGAAGAGTCATTTTGTTTAGAAAGTCAATCTTTTAGTTCTGCTTTTTTTTTTTTTTTTTTTTGGCTAGACTAAACAAATAAGTCACCACAGGCACTGTGCATTTTTCCTATTCTTTTCTCTTGGGATGAAATATGAAATAATCTACAAAGTAATTTGATCCAGCAATTAAAAACAAGGACATGAATTACACTAACAACTGTCACATAGAAAGAATTAATTCCCTCATAACACTGCTTGATGTTACAGACCCTGGGTGATTATGAACAGATTGTAATTGGAAGAGAGCCAAACCAATTCAGGTATCTCCAAAACACAGGGGTAAGCCTTGACTCGCAAACAGAGAACATTTTTTACTACCCACAGGAGTATCCTTTTGCAATTGACGCTCAGATGTTTATCTAGTGATTACTCACTGCACCCAGCGATGCAGTGGTCCAAGGTACCACATGTGGCGATGCCCACCGATCCTTGCTTCTGAGATTTAGTACATCATTTATGGAAAGCAGACTTTCTGGAGGCTGTGTTTCTAGAAGGATCCACACCCCCACACACACACACCCCGCCCCGCTGCCCAGTATGGATTATTGGTTGCTTGTGTTTAGTAGTATAATGCATGTGTGCTCAGTTGCTGTCATGTCAGACTCTTTGTGACCCCATGGACTGTAGCCTGCCAGGATCCTCTGTCCATGGGATTTTCCAGGCAAGAATACTGGAGTGGGCTTCCATGTCCTCCTCCAGGGGATATTCCCGATTCAGGGCTCGAACCCACATCTCCTGCGTCTCCTGCATCAGCAGGCAGGTTCTTTACCACTGAGCTACCNGACCCCATGGACTGTAGCCTGCCAGGATCCTCTGTCCATGGGATTTTCCAGGCAAGAATACTGGAGTGGGCTTCCATGTCCTCCTCCAGGGGATATTCCCGATTCAGGGCTCGAACCCACATCTCCTGCGTCTCCTGCATCAGCAGGCAGGTTCTTTACCACTGAGCTACCTGGGAAGCCCCTTAGTAGTATAGTATGTCATTCTAAATAATAGATGTTAACTAGCTAGTGTGTCACTGGACTAAGTAGTTGGAGGACACTGATGCCTGCTGCTTATTGGGAGAAATTTCATTTTTCCAATGGCAGACAGATTTTATGGTCCCTTTCTGATGCTTTATTGTTTTCTGGTAAGGCAAAGTCTTTTACTGAAGAAAACTGTTATTTTCTGGTATAGTAGAAAGAGCTTAATTTCGGGGGTTGGAAATCTAAGGTTTTTCTTGCTTATAAAAGTAGTAATTTGTAGGATTATAAATAACTAGAGTCCTTTAGTCTGGGACAACCCCACTAATTAATTAATTTAAGGTGGGTTCTGGGATTTCCCTGGTCATTCTTTTGTGCTCTCAAGTTTAAGACCCACTTATCCCTGAGGACTTTCAGAACTATTTAGAGTAAAGGCGTATCAGTGAAATAAGAGACACTCAGAAAAATCCCTTGGAGTTCTAGGCAGCAGACATTACCTTGAAGTCACACAGGCTAGTTTCCCAGCTCAGCCCTGGGAGGCCTTTACCAGACCAGGTAAGGGCTTCACTCTTTCTTTCACTCTTCATTTATTCATTCACTCACTCAGCAAGTGATGATCCTGCACCCTCTTCATGTCAGACGCTGAGCCTGGGAGCAGCAGGCACCACTGCTTGTAAACTCTATTGGAATTTACACTCTGAGATAAGTCATTACAGGGTGATAAATGCTTGCAAGCAGCCTGGGGTCATTACGAGGAAGAGGTGATCACCATTAGGGAAACAGAGGGTGGGGTGGGAAGAAAGTGATGATAAAAGGCCCAACCTCATGCCTCTCACATGGAGAAGCACAAATAACTGTTTTATTAAACAGATATTAATTGAACACCTACCATAAGCCAAAAACCAGAAGAAAAACAAAGCAGGGGACAGGAACAGAAAAGAATAAGGGTGCATCTGGCAAAAACTGTTTTATCCAAGGCAGACAAGGAAAGTCTCTAGGAGAAGGTGACATTTGAGAGGCAAATTTAATCCCTCCAGGACTCAAAATTCCATGCTGACCTGCCTTCTTTCTGCCCCTCAGCCTTTGATTCTGCCTCATCTAGGTCCTAACCCACCCTTGCCCAGAAAGGCCCCAGCTGAAACGTGGACTAAGTTCAGTCACTCAGTCGTGTCCAACTCTTTGCAGCCCCATGAATCGCAACACGCCAGGCCTCCCAGTCCATCACCATCTCTCGGAGTTCACTCAGACTCACGTCCATCAAGTCCGTGATGCCATCAGCCATCTCATCCTCGGTCGTCCCCTTCTCCTCCTGCCCCCAATCCCTCCCAGCATCAGAGTCTTTTCCAATGAGTCAACTCTTCGCATGAGGTGGCCAAAGTACTGGAGTTTCAGCTTTAGCATCATTCCTTCCAAAGAAATCCCAGGGTTGATCTCCTTCAGAATGGACTGGTTGGATCTCCTTGCAGTCCAAGGGACTCTCAAGAGTCTTCTCCAACACCACACTTCAAAAGCATCGATTCTTCGGCGGTCAGCTTTCTCCACAGTCCAACTTTCACATCCATACATGACCACAGGAAAAACCATAGCCTTGACTAGACGGACCTTAGTCGGCAAATTAATGTCTCTGCTTTTGAATATACTATCTAGGTTGGTCATAACTTTTCTTCCAAGGAGTAAGCGTCTTCTAATTTCATGGCTGCAGTCACCATCTGCAATGATTTTAGAGCCCCCCAAAATAAAGTCTGACACTGTTTCCACTGTTTCCCCATCTATTTCCCATGAAGTGATTGGACCGGATGCCATGATTTTCATTTTCTGAATGTTGAGCTTTAAGCCAACTTTTTCGCTCTCCTCCTTCACTTTCATCAAGAGGCTTTTTAGCTCCTCTTCACTTTCTGCCATAAGGGTGGTGTCATCTGCATATCTGAGGTTATTGATATTTCTCCCGGCAATCTTGATTCCAGCTTGTGTTTCTTCCAGTCCAGCGTTTCTCATGATGTACTCTGCATAGAAGTTAAATAAGCAGGGTAACAACATACAGCCTTGACGTACTCCTTTTCCTATTTGGAACCAGTCTGTTGTTCCATGTCCAGTTCTAACTGTTGCTTCCTGAGGCAAAGCTAAAATGGCTTTGTCAGAGCTGGAGTTGGAAAGCTGGCAGGAAAAGGAGGACAAGGAATAAAACTTCTGCCCTTTCCATAATGGGGTTCCAGGAGGATAAATCTTTCTCCCTGTGTGTGCATGCCAAGTCTCTTCAGTCGTGTCTAACTCTTTGTGACTCCATGGACTGTAGCCTGCCAGACTCCTGTGTCCATGGAATTCTCCAGGCAAGAATATTGGAGTAAGTTGTCATGCTCTCCTTCAGGGGATCTTCGTGACCCAGGGATCAAACTCGTGTCTCCTGTGCCTCCTGCATTGCAGATGGATTCTTTACCGCTGAGCCACTGGGGAAGCCCCCTTCTCCCTATACTCACAAGCACTGTTATAGGTTGAGTGCCAGCCTTGAGCAGCCTTCCACTCAGGATCAAACAAGGCCTTGATTTTTAGGGTTTTGCTGTGCATGAACCCCCATGCTTGCCTGGTTAATGATGGCTATCGGAACCTCATGAGGGGAATTTGGTGTCTGGCATCAGTGTTTCAAATCTTGGCTTATCTGCAGTTGCTGTATGACTTTGTGCCTTCCCGTACCTCTCTGAGTCTGTTTCCTATGCCTGGAATGTTTGTCTCCCAGCTCTGCAAGATGCTGGCTCCTTTTCATTTTTTAAGCCTGAGACTGAAGATTTTCTTCTCAGACCAATATTGCTTCCCTGAAGATTTGATTGAAAGACTTTCCTTGTCATTCTCCTTTGCAACCCTGGTTGGCTTCCTTCTTAACTTGGCATTTGTATTACACATTCACTGTTTGTTTCCTGCTTCGCAGTGTGTATCCCCACTCTACTACATGCAGGGACCACTGCCTCCTTGGCCTCAAGTTTACCCAAGCCAGGCCAGTGCTCACCCACAGAGGTCATCAAATAATATTGCCCACCTTGAATGAAAACATATGAAGTGGGATGATTACAATACTTGCCACACCTGATCACTGTGAGGATTACATGCACCGGCACCTGAAAGCAATTAATAAACAGTCGCCACAATTAAAAGTACCTCTTCTGCACATGCTCTTTGAGTTTTAGGGCTGGTGTGGCCCTACAGATGGAAAAGCAAGTGGATATTCATGATTCTAAGACATGGGTGTTACAGTCCCCATTATACAGATTACAATCAAACAACTGAGACTCAGAAAGGAAGAATGATTTGCCATCCAGCTGAATATATAGATTTGTTTTTAGGAAGCAAACCAGAACTTAACACATGAAGTGCCCTTCAATCAATTACCTTTAATGGTTATGATGTATATATTTATTCTGGGGCTATAGTTTAATTCTGTGTGATAACAACTTCTAGAATCATCTTTTTAGTCTGAAAGGCCTTAAAAATAAAAGAATATATATCTTCTAGCCCCTAAAGATGGATTTGATTTTGAGAGTCGAGTTATTCAGAGGCAAAATAAATGATTAAATTATTAAAGAGGTCACCTAGCAGGATGATCTCTTTTGATCTATAATATGGGTTGTGAACATGACTTTTGTTCCAGTTCATTGAGAAGAATAAACCCATGAGAATACCCAAGAAAAAAAAGTAGTAGTCTTTTTAAAGCATAGCAAAAGACAAAGAAGAAAACAAAAATCTTCCACAATTAATGTACCCAAGAACAACCATCATTAATATTTTGGTGTATTTTTTTCCTAGCCTTTTTCACATTTTTCTGAGGTCAGGATCATTCTTCATATATGATTTTATATCATGTTTTGCTTTTATTCTGTTTGTTTAAAATTTGTCAAATGTTTTTACCATATCACTGAAAATTCTTCTGACATATAATTTATAACAGCTGCATAATAGTCTATCTTTTGGATGTTCCAGAATTTAAACAGTCTCCTGATGTTGTTTTCATTTTTACCCACATATTTGTACATAAATCTTTGTCTGCATTTTTGCCTTTTCTTTTGGATGATTTCCTAAATGGGGAGCTGGTGAGTCAAAGGATATGAACATTTTTTTACAAATTTCTTCCTCTTTTTAAAGAAAATTTTATTCTCTTTCCTGGTTGCAATACAGACTCATCGCAGAAACAAACCAAAAACCTCTGACATTTAAAAACAAAAACAAAATCACCACTATTTGTCTCTGCATACTCACATAATTTCTTCTTTCTCTTTTTTTCTTACATTACTCCTTCCTTCCCTTCCAAGTAAAGCAATGGGATCATATTACTAACATTTTTTGAAACTGCTTTGTAATTTGCTTTTTTTACCTAACAGTACACTGTGAACACAAAGATACAGTATTTTTCAATATGTTAAATTGATGTCCACAAAGACCCTATCAGAGTTCACTCTCATCAAGGTATAGATTCTGTTTCCAAATATTCAACCTTTCATATTAAAATCTTGTAGCTCTTTCAGCATATATAAAGCTCTTATATGAAGCAAAGTTTTGTTTCTGAATTGAATATTCCCTTCTAGACTGAAAGCTTCATGCACCCAGGTCAATTTATTGCAGTCACTGCATGCCTCTTATTTATGTACCACGCACGCTCTATTCAGCTTAAAGAAACTCAGGTGAGCAAAGGAGTATTAGAATTCCTACAGAGAACTGACAGCCCAGACTATCTTAAACTAATCTTGCCAAAATTTGTCACTCCATCCTAAAATGCTGCAGATATAAATAAAATATACACCATGCCTGAAAAAAGAGCTGGATAAGTAGAAATGTTGAATTCTATGAAATGCAATTTGTATAGGGAAGTCTGTTTGAAATCTCACTGAATTTGAGGTACATGATGCTTCCCTAATGAATAAACATGGCCCTTTAATTTTATGTTAAATGCTTAATGATAGGGTTTTAATTCTCCTTATGGTTTTAAAAGAAAGTGCAAATGTTACATGTACTGGCTATGCAAACAGTGGGGAGAAAATATTTTAGGTTGAATTTCTCCAGAAAAAGAGGCTGCTTGAATTACTCCAGTTTCCAAAATGCAAGCTCAAAAGCACTATTTGCTTGATAGTTTTAATTTCTCAAAACTTAAGCAGAAAGGCAATATCTGGCTTTTATTCTTTGATTCTCTTTCTCTCTTAATGAAACATTAAAAGGACTACTATACCGTTGATTGAACCATTAGAGACAAGTCAGAGGACTACAAAGAAGAAAAAGCTCTGTTTCCCAGGTACATCTAAGGTAAGGCTGCCTGGCTGTGCAGGAGCAGGGCTCAAAGTGGGCAGGGGCAATATAAGAATTTTTCTGAGGAAAGATACAGTTATGTCACGGAACTGTCTTGGAAGCTAATTTATAAAAAGAGAAAATAAAAAGTGCTTGGTCTGGAGTGACAATATCACTAGGGGTTAGCACATTCTACTAATTCACAGTTCCACTCTTGTTTATTATTAATACCAAAGCATTAGCAGATTTCTTCTGAAATTATAACAAGCCATGATAAGAGTATGGCCAATGCCTTACTTTGATGTTATTAAAAACTCTAATTCATAGTTTGGATAACCTAGCCATGCCCTGTGCCACAGTATTAATGCATAGAGGGAAAAATTTGGACTCAAATTTCCTGGATCATGAAAATTCAAAACAGGCAATATTGCTGCCACTCAAATCTGAAAAGCCATTCTGATTCAAAGACCAGATTTCCTGATTGAAAATTTGCAATCAGATCAGGTTTCGGAGGATGCAAAGCTATGTGGGACAAGCATTATTAAACCTTTCACAGTTCTAGTATAGCCACTCGAGGTTTTCGACCATGCCTTCTGGAGTCACAGTCACCTTTGAAGTGTTTGAAGCTGTGAGTCTCAGTCACTTAGTATTGGGACACATTTGCCTTCACTGAACAGTACAAAGCTTCTAAAAATATGCATCTGAATGACCCTGCAGGTACATTACTACTATATTCATCTGCATTACTAACTCCTCAGATTCACACTGGATCTATTAACAAGTGTTATTTATAAAATGGATAAAAGATACTGGAAAAGATAATCTGGCTTCAGACACATACTTTGAGCAATATACATTTGAGAAATCACCCCATACAAAAGGTGGTCAATCCTGTTTTAAGGCCTGGACCCACAAGTAGCAGTGACAGAAAATACCAAGTAATTCTTTATACATTGTAAATGTGAAGCCTTCTTTTCCTTTTTTTTTTTTTGACAAAGAACAAATTCTTCTCTTACAACCACAGCCTCTTCAACTAAGTTATCTTTCAAGTGCCAGACTTAAAGATGATCTGCTATGGAAGGAATCATGTCAGTATAAGTTTGCAGTAATAAAAATCTCCCTGCTCTCTAACTTAAAGCTCCTTTGTTCCTGCAAAGGTAAGTCCATTCACCGCTTCCCCGGGGCCATTTCATGTCCAGAGCGTTATGGCAGTGGTCCCAGAGAGGAGAATATAGTCTAGCTTTATCTTTAGAGCATCTTTAAAATATAGATTACAAGAGAGAAGCTGACGGCAAAGTGCTGCAATGTGGTATTTAGAGAGCGCCGTACTCTGCAGACAGAAGCCTGCCACTACATTAATTCATCTCGCACCATTTTCTGTTCTCATTATAATTTTATCTTAGGAATTAATACATTCTGCCATTTTCTATTCTGGTTACAATCTAGAGAAATCCGTGAGGCTGAATACATTTTGTACCACTTTGTTCTGCTTATAATGTTAAGATGTTTTGAAGAATGGATTAGTTCAATGCCACTTTTCCTACTTTATCTTGAGAATAAGAACTTAAACAGCTAGAAAACTTTACCCAGCATTGGGGTGAATGCATTTTTAGTACCAAGATTGCATAAAGAAGGGAAAGTAGATAAAGTCTTAGCTTTTGCTTTTAAAGTCACATTGGCCTTCCAGAAATTTTAAAGAGAACATGCAAAAAGTAGCAGAAAATATAAGTAAGGCTATCAGCCATATGATAAAGGCCTTTCTAAGAAAGAAAAGTTATCATGAGCCATTCTTTCTCCTAAGTGAAGAAAACTGAAGTCCCTCCATCACATGTTTTTTAAAAAGCCCTAACAGTTGAAACTACATAAAAATCCTAACAAAGACAGATTCAAATTTAGTTAGATATGTTAAAAAATATAAAAATGTCTTCTTTATACTACAGGTACCAATGTCACTAAGCTGTTTTGAAGAATCATGTAATAATCAAGTTTACTTGGTCACCAAGTGAAAATGGTAAGAATGATTTTTATGTGGGATTCGACTGGTGAGAGAGGTGCTCAAAACAATGAAAAACTATTCTGACAAAACATGGTCCACTGGAGAAGGGAATGGCAAACCACTTCACTATTCTTGCCTTGAGGACCCCATGAACAGTATGAAAAGGCAAAAACACAAGACAATGAAAGATGAACTCCCCAGGTTGGTAGGTACCCAATATGTTATGGAAAAGTGGAGAAATAACAACAGAAAGAATGAAGAGATGGAGCCAAAGCAAAAACAACACCGAGCTGTGACTGTGACTGGTGATGGAGGTAAAGTCTGATGCTGTAAAGAGCAATATTGCATAGGAACCTGGAATGTTAGGTCCATGAATCAAGGCAAATTCGAAATGGCCAAACAGGAGATGCCAAGAGTGAAAATCAACATTTTAGGAATCAAAGAACTAAAATGGACTGGAATGGGTGAATTTAACTCAGATGACCATTGTATCTACTACTGTGGGCAAGAAGAAATGGAGTAGTCATCACAGTCAACAAAAGAGTCTGAAATGCAGCACTTGGTATGGCCAAACAGGAGATGCCAAGAGTGAAAATCAACATTTTAGGAATCAAAGAACTAAAATGGACTGGAATGGGTGAATTTAACTCAGATGACCATTGTATCTACTACTGTGGGCAAGAAGAAATGGAGTAGTCATCACAGTCAACAAAAGAGTCTGAAATGCAGCACTTGGATGCAATCTCAAAAACGACAGAATGATCTCTGTTCGTTTCCAAGGCAACCATTCAATACCACAGTAATCTAAGTCTATGCCCCAACCAGTAAGGCTGAAGAAGCTGAAGTTGAACAGTTCTATGAAGATCTATAAGACCTTCTAGAATTAACACCCCCAAAAGATGTCCTTTTCATTACAGGGGACTGGAATGCAAAGGTAGGAAGTCAAGAAACACCTGGAGTAACACGCAAATTTGGCCTTGGAGTACAGAATGAAGCAGGGCAAAGGCTAATAGAGTTCTGCCAAGAGAATGCACTGATCTTAGCAAATACCCTCTTCTAAGAATACATGAGAAGACTCTACACATGGACATCACCAGATGGTCAATACTGAAATCATATTGATTATAATCTTTGCAACCAAATATAAAGAAGCTCTATACAGTCAGCAAACCCACTCCAGTGTTCTTGCCTGGAGAATCCCAGGGATGGGGGAGCCTGGTGGGCTGCCGTCTATGGGGTCACACAGAGTCGGACATGACTGAAGCTACTTAGCAGCAGCATACAGTCAGCAAAAACAGAACTGGGAGCCGACTGTGGCTCAGATCATGAACTCCTTATTGCCAAATTCAGATTTAAATTGAAAAAAGTAGGGAAAACCACTAGACCATTCAGGTATGACCTAAATCAAATCTCTTATGATTATACAGTGGAAGAGACAAAGATTCAAGGAATTAGATCTGACAGAGTGTGTGAAGAACTATGGATGGAGGTTCGTGACATTGTACAGGAGGCAGTGATCAAGACCATCCCCAAGAAAAAGAAATGCAAAAAGTCTAAATGTTGGTCTGAGGAGGCCTTACAAATATCTGAGAGAAGAAGAGAAGGGAAAGGCAAAGGAGAAAAGGAAAGATATATCCATTTGAATGCAGAGTTCCAAAGAATAGCAAGGAGAGATAAGAAAGCCTTCCTCAGCGATAAATGCAAAGATAGAGGAAAACAACAGAATGGGAAAGACTAGAGATTTCTTCAAGAAAATTAGAGATACCAAGGGAACAATTTCTCAAAGATGGGCACAATAAAGGACAGAAATGGTATGGACCTAACAGAACCAGAAGATATTAAGAAGAGGTGGCAAGAATACACAGAAGAACTGTACAAAAAAGATCTTCACGACCCAGATAATCACAATGGTGTGATCACTCACTCACCTACAGCCAGACATACTGGAATGTGAAGTCAACTGGGACTTAGGAAGCATCACTATGAACAAAGCTAGTGGAGGTGATGGAATTCCAGTTGAGCTGTTTCAAATCCTGAAAGATGATGTTGTGAACATGCTGCACTCAGTATGCCAGCAAATTTGGAAAACTCAGCAGTGGCCACAGGACTGGAAAAGATCAGTTTTCATGCCAATCCCAAAGAAAGACAATGCCAAAGAATGCTCAATCTCCTATACAATTGCACTCATCCCACATGCTAGTAAAGTAATGCCAAAATTCTCTAAGCCAGGCTTCAACAGTACATGAACCGTGAACTTCCAGATGTTGAAGCTGGTTTTAGAAAAGGCAGAGGAACCAGAGATCAAATTGCCAGCATCTGCTGGATCATCAAAAAAGCGAGAGTTCCAGAAAAACGTCTACTTCTGCTTTATTGACTATGCCAAAGCCTTTGACTATGTGGATCACAACAAACTGTGGAAAAATTTAAAGAGATGGGACTACCAGATCACTTGACCTGCCTCCTGAGAAATCTGTAAGCAGGTCAAGAAGCAACAGTTAGAAATGGACATGGAACAACAGACTGATTCCAAATCAGGAAAGGAGTACATCAAGGCTACATATCATCACTTTGCTTATTTAACTTATATGTAGAGTACATCTTGAGTAATGCTGAAGCCCAAGCTGGAATCAAGACTATCGGGAGAAATATCAACAACCTCAGATATTCAGATGACACCACACATTTGGCAGAAAGCAAAGAACTAAAGAGCCTCTTGATGAAAGTGAAAGTGGAGAGTGAAAAAACTGGCTTAAAGCTCAACATTCAGGAAACTAGATCATGGCATCTGGTCCCATCACTTCATGGCAAATAGATGGGGAGACAATGTAAACAATGAGAGGCTTTATTTTGGGGGGCTCCAAAACCACTGCAGATGTCGACTACAGCCATGAAATTAAAAGACGCTTGCTCCTTGTAAGAAAAGTTATGACCAATCCAGACAGCATATTAAAAAGAAGAGACATTACTTTGCCAAGAAAGGCCCATATAGTCAAAGCTATGGTTTTTCCAGTAGTCATGTATGGATGTGAGAGATGGACTATAAAGAAAGCTGAGCCCCAAAGAACTGATGCTTTTGAACTGTGGTGTTGGTGAAGACTCTTGAGAGTCCCATGGACAGCAAGGAGATCCAACCAGTCCTTCCTAAAGGAAATCAGTCCTGAATACTCATTGGAAGGACTGATTCTAAAGCTGAAACTCCAATGCTTTGGCCACCCAGTGCGAAGAACTGACTCATTGGAAAAGACACTGATGCTGGGAAAGATTGAAGGCAGGAGGAGGAGGGGACGATAGAGGATGAGATGGCTGGATGGCATCACTGACTCAATGGACATGAGTCTGAGTAAACTCTGGGAGTTGGTGATGGAAAGGAAGGCCTGGTGTACTGCAGTCCATGGGGTCACAAAGACTCAGACATGACTGAGCGACTGAACTGAACTGAATATAGTTTGGTAGGCTTCTCAGGTGGTGCTAGTTGTAAAGAACCCAGCTGCCAATGCAGGAGATGTAAGCTTCAATCTATGGGTCAAGAGATCCGCTGGAGGAGGTCATGGCTACCCACTCCAGTATTCTTGCCTAGATAATCCCTTGGACAGAGGAACCTGGTGGGCTACAGTCAGTAGGGTCACAAAGAGTCAGACACAAGTAAAGCAACTTAACACACACATATACAGTTTGGGGTAATATTACAATTTTGCTGAAAGTCCAACTGTGGTGATGACTGTAAACTGTCCTTCAATTTGCTGGAGGAAGATAGGCATGGTGAATGTCATTAGGATGCAAAATACCATCTTAAGCTATTGTTTTGTCTTTTTACCCGTTCCCTTCCCCCACATGCTCTAGACCTTTCTCTAGTTTCTCATTTGCCTCAAAAGGTTTCTCTTTTATTCAACAACACACATTTGTGACACCAACTTGGGAGTACATTCTGCATTTGGGAAACAAAATAAAGTTATTTGATATCAGTATCTCCAATCAAATTAGCTGATTTAACCACAGATACACTACTTAAGTAAAGCCCTTACCTTCATCTATTTAGTTTGTTGCTCTGCCATTCCCTTTGGTGTTGATTGCAGATTTTAACCCCCTTGAAAAAAAAAAAAAAAACCTCCTTCCTTTCCAGTTTCTCCCTATTCCTTTCAGAAACCATAACTTCTTTTTGCAGGAAAAACCAAAGAAAAAGGTTAGCGTAGGACCCTCTTCTACCGTCTCCCCAAAATGTATCTAAATTTATACCTACTCTTCCCTCTGACCAATCCAGGCAGTGGTGAAGTGTTCCTTCTTACCTCTGGGGCTCCTCAGTCCATCTGGTCACAGCCTAACCATCCCACTCCCTCCAGGATCTCACTCCATCAGTCCCTGGCTCTCCTTCCTATACACTCAACCTCCCCTTTTGCTACTAAAGGGGTGGACCCTTTAGCATAAACTCAAGTATCAGGCCTCTTACCCTTAAAATATAACAATTAACAAATGTCTACACATTTTAAATCCCAGATACCACTCAAATTATCACCTTGTTTCTTATTTCCACTCACAGCTGAACCTTTTCTCCTCCTACTAATTTCTAACACTTTGTAGTGTGGCTTCTGCCCTGTTTCACCACAAGACCTGCTCTCCCAGGCCCAAGGTCACTAATGGCCTCATTGCTGGAATACCTAATGGACACACTTCCATCCTTATCTTGTTTCTCCATAGTTGACACTGTAGACTGCATCTTCCTGCTTGAAGCTGTTTTGTTTTGGTTTCTTTTTTTTTTTTTTTTTCTTCAAGGACACTATACTCTCTTAATTCTTTTCCCTCACGTGGCTGGCCCTTCGCAGTTTCATTCACTGGTCCTTTCACACTCCCCTAAAATGCTGCTGTGTCCCAGGGCTCCACTGTTAGCCAACATCTGCTTTTCTATGTGTTTTATGGGTTAACTTGCCCAGCTCTATGGAGTGTTTATTTCCTGCATCTTTATAACTTCCAAATCCAAGGCTTCCTCCAGCCTTGCCTGCCTTCCCTGACTCCCTGTTCTGCATTTGTTTGTACATCTTGGGATCAGCAGTGGCCACTTTCATCAACATCACCTTATCTTCCTTAAGTCTCAGCCAGGGAGGGTGAGATATGGGAGCTCAGGTCACTTTCAGATAGCTCTGCAAGGAATGATTTCACTTTTCACGACTGGACAGTTTGGAAGAAAACCAAGGGGCTTCCTTGGTGGTCCAGTGGTTAAGACTCTGCTGCCAATGAAGGGGGAAAGGGTTCAATCTCTGGTCAGGGGACCAAGGTCTCATGTGGCATGGCCAAAAGATTTTTTAAAAAATTTTTTCTTTAAATACAAAACAAACAAAAAAAGAATAACACAATTTCTATTTCTCAAGCCCTTGTATTAAACACACTGGAATTCACCCAGTTCTATCAGGCTGTCTTACAGATAACCTGGGATCACCAAGACAACCTGAGATCTCATAAAATTACTGAGCTCACTAAGCATGTTACCAGCATCACAGATTCCCATCCACCTTGTCCCTATTACCTGGCTACTTACAAACAGTCTCTGGTTCTCAGACTATGAACATAGCCAGATGTCAACACTGGTTAGAGTTCACACAGTGACACTGGAAACAGTGTCAGACTTTATGTTCTTGGCCTCAAAAATCTCTGCAGATGGTGACTGTAGCCATGAAATTAAAAGATACTTGCTCCTTGAAAGAAAGGCGCATATCCAGGCAACAATCTATGACAAACCTGGACAGCATACTAAAAACCAGAGACATTACTTTGCCAACAAAGGTCCATCTATTCAAAGCTATGGTTTCTTCAGTGGTCATGTGTGGATGTGAGAGTCAGACCATAAAGAAAACTGAGTGCTGAAGAATTGATGCTTTTGAACTGTGGTATTGCAGGACTCTTTAGAGTCCCTTGCACTGGAAGGAGATCAAACCAGTCAATCCTAAAGGAAATCATTCCTGAATATTCATTGGAAGTACTGATTCTGAAGCTGAAACTCCAATACTTTGGCCACCTGATGCAAACAACTGACTCACTGGAAAAGACCTGATGCTGGTAAAGACTGAAGGCAGGGGAGAAGGGGACGACAGAGGATGAGATGGTTGGATGGCATCACCGACTCAATGGACATGAGTTTGAGCAAGCTCTGGGAGTTGGTGATGGACAGGGAAGCCTGGTGTGCTGCAGAGCATGGAATTGCAAAGAGTTGGGCGTGCCTGAACGACCAAACTGAACTGGAACAAGAACATGCAATACAATAGGGGAAGGTTCCAAAGATCAGAAAATGGTTCACGTAACAGTCATCTTTCTTAAGAGTTTTCCAATAAGACTAGTTTTGCCTGTCAGAGGAGCAAAGATTTAAACATCATAAAATCAACTCTCAAGACACTTAACATCCATTTTATACTTAGAGAAGATTTCAACCAGCTAAAAGTGTATAATTTTAAAATTCAGCTTATTCAGCAGTGTGAATATGGAGAAGGTAATTGCATGTCACCAATTTAGAACCATCAATCGGAAGAGAAGTTATCCAAGATCCCTCATGGTATTTAGGATAAGGCTAAATAGAAGGAAATGTCTTTTATAAATATGTGAAGAAAAGGGGCTAGGGTTATTTCTATGTACTGTTTATATTTAGTTGCCCCTTTTAGTCTAAAACTACACCATTGTTGCTATTTGTGGCTTAAATACAACCTACAATAAGGAAATGAACAAACCATAACTCTAAAATGTCCAGCTAAAGTCAACTTTAAAAACTTTCCAACAGAGGCTCTCCTGAAGAGACAGCATTGACTTTGTGTTGCCTGGATAGCCATTTTAAAAATAAATCTACCACCTGAAAGAACTCAGACCTAATGGTACCCTACTTGATTCTCACTGGAAGTGGAGTAGCTGATTCCCTCTTCTGTGGACTGAACACAGATGGGACTTTAAGCAAACACAATTTTAAATGACACTTGCTATTAAAACATTATTCTGTGTGAAAAGCAAGGCTTTGAGACTGAATATATGAATAGACATTTTCACGCCTTCCATTCATTTCTCTAAATTTCCAAAACAGGTTTGCAATAGCCAAGGAGAAGAACAGTGCTCAGGGACCACCTCTAGCAGTACAACAAAAGTAGTTCACTCTTCCAACTCATTCAATCCTGGTTCTCGGATGCAATTAACTCTAATTGCAATGGCAGCCAGTCTGACGGAGACTCTGGGCTGTTAGGGATGGAGCTGAAACCACTCATTTCCCTGAAGACCATGGACCTTCAGGGGATAATGACTTTGTGTCATTATATCCAGAACCAAAATTCAGCTGAGAGACTATAGGTTAACAGTTTTATTTCCCATTACCCAGCAGCTCTGGCTGGTCGTTCCTATTCATGTTGTGATAGCCTCCAATAAGTTTCTCATCAAATCTTACTGCTTCAAGCTTAAAAGACTCTCTCTTTAGTGAGAAACAGCATTTTTTTTTTTTCAGGAAAATAAGTTTTAGAAATGTTTTAAAAAATAGTAAAAGTGCATGAGACAAGGCTTAAAGATGGCATAGCACTTTTTGATGTATTTAAATGAGAAAAAGAAAAACATAAATATATGTCAGCTCAACCAAGAAAAACCAAAATAAACTTCTTACTTTTTCCTACTATATTACAGTAGCTAGAAAGACTGTAAATTTTTTCTTTTGCATTTCTTCATATAATCATCCTTCTTATAATAGTATTATATAAAGTAGATATAAAGTAGAGGCATAAACATATTGTTCATTTAAAACTAAGCATTCAGTTATAGTCCAGGGATCACTATGGAACGTTGTTAAATAGATCCCTGGGGCAATGGAAACTAGATTTTTTTTGTTTTTCTTGGTTCCCATCAGACTCATTTCCAAACCCTGTGGGGTTTTAGCAAGCTGGGTTTCAAGTGTCCTGATCCTTTCAGACTCCAATTAACTTGTGCTGTTATGTTAGTTTTAATTCAGGCTGTGTTGCTCATCTCCAGTGAGAAGAAAACCAACATAAGAAATGAGGCTAAGCAAAAGTGCTGGCTGGGAATTTGTTAGGAAAAAAAAAAAAAGAAGAAAAAAAAAAAAGGTTCCCAAGAGAGGGAACAAACATTCTAAGCTACTTTGATTATTACAAACAGAATCTCTGATAACCTCCCAGTGTCTGGTCTAAGGGGTGACAACAAAGATGGACAGCGACCGAACGGCTCTGACAGAAGTTGAGCCGTGCTTGGCAGGCCTGTGAGCAGCAAACAGGTTTGTACAGCACACAGCCAGGAATTAGGGGGCAATCGGAAGGGCTGCCCGCTTCCCGTTTTCCGCCTTGCATTCACATCTCTCTGGTTCATTCCTATAGAGCCAACTCTGAAGCTGTTGAAAGAGGATTGGCTATGGCTCCCGTCAGCCTCCTGGCAACCCTCAACCACATCCAGCTTTATTTAAACCAGTGACTGGCTTCAAAAGAGAAAGCCAGCAGGAAAAGAGAAAGAAAAGAGAAGAAAGAAAGAGACAGCATGCAGACAATAGGTAGGAAACTCGGAAGTTTTACACTGGAGCTACTGGTTCCACATCAGCAAGCCAAACAGGCAGTTTTTAAAAGGAACCTAGACTTGAGTCAATCATGAGTAATAATCTTTGAAAAGGGTGACTACAGCATATGCTTTAACAAGGAATAGACTAAACAATGTGGCCTGTGTGTCTTCTTTAATGTTTATTACATTCTTTTTGTAGAAATCCCCATAACATTAAAAAAAAATTTTTTTGCATGCAAGTTTATATTGTATCATCCTCATGCATACAAATGCTCTTATAATGGCAAAGATGATATTAATGTTTACTGTGACCACATACTTGGTATCGTACTAAGCACTTTACTTGTCTTATCTCAGTTTGTTTTCACAACAACCCTACAAGAAAGGTCCCCCTGAGATGTTTATTTGTGAAATACCACACAAACCTCTCATTTAACTGATGAGAACTGAAGATAATTTGCTTGAGGTCACATAGCCAGTAAGTGGTGGTGAGCTGGGACTCAAACCTAGGATTCCTGGCCCCAAAGCCATTTTCTTAGAGCAATCACTCTGAGAGCAAATCTCAAGATCTAATTCACCTGAGCCTCTGATTTCTCAGTCACTTTAATGAGGATATTGGATGATATTATCTCCTAGTTCTGAAATGATCTGTTAAACAAAGCCCTGCTAACTTAGCAGGAAAAAGGAGTGTTCTGGAGCCCTTTTCCATCAGCTTGCAGGAAACCCTGTAAGGGAAAGCTTTGATCTCCATTCAGTAAATAAGAACAAGAGTCCAAGATCTACAGCCAGAAATCAGTCTCTTGGTGTGAACTCCAGATATGCTTGGAAATAAGTGTATCCAAGCATTCTTCCTGTATGTGATGAATCTGAGAAAGTCTGTCCTCCTAACTTAAAAAAAAAAAAAAAGAGGAACCCCTTCATGGATTCTGTTCATCAGCTACAAGCCTTTCTTTTGTACATTTCATATCAAATTCCTGATCAGTCCAATTCAGTCGCTCAGTCGTATCTGACTCTTTGCGACCTCATGAATTGTAGCATGCTAGGCCTCCCTGTCCATCACCAAGTCCCAGAGTTCACTCAGACTCATGTCCATCGAGTTGGCAATGCCATCCAGCCATCTCATCCTCTGTCATCCCCTTCTCCTCCTGCCCCCAATCCCTCCCAGCATCAGGGTCTTTTCCAATGAGTCAACTCTTTGCATGAGGTGCCCAAAGTATTGGAGTTTCAGCTTTATCATCAGTCCTTCCAATGAACAACCAGGGCTGATCTCCTTCAGAATGGACTGGTTGGATCTCCTTGCAGTCCAAGGGACTCTCAAGAGTCTTCTCCAACACCACATTCAAAAGCATCAATTCTTCAGTGCTCAGCTTTCTGCACAGTCCAACTCTCACATCCATACATGACCACAGGAAAAATCATAGCTTTGACTAGACGGACCTTTGTTGGCAAAGTAATGTCTCTGCTCTGCTTTTTAATATGCTATCTAGGTTGGTCATTACTTTCCTTCCAAGGAGTAAGCGTCTTTTAATTTCATGGCTGCAATCACCATCTACAGTGGTTTTGGAGCCCCAAAATATAAAGTTTGACACTATTTCCACTGTTTCCCCATCTATTTCCCATGAAGTGATGGGACCAGATGCCATGATCTTCGTTTTCTGAATGTTGAGCTTTAAGCCAACTTTTTCACTCTCCCCTTTCACTCTCATCAAGAGGCTCTTTATTTCTTCTTCACTTTCTGCCATAAGGGTGGTATTATTTGCATATCTGAGGTTATTGATATTTCTCCCGGCAATCTTGATTCCAGCCTTGTGCTTCCTCCAGCCCAGCGTTTCTCATGATGTACTCTGCATAGAAGTTAAATAAGCAGGGTGACAATATACAGCCTTGACGTACTCCTTTTCCTATTTGGAACCAGTCTGTTGTTCCATGTCCAGTTCTAACTGTTGCTTCCTGACCTGCATACAGATTTCTCAAGAGGCAGGTCAGGTGGTCTGGTATTCCCATCTCTTTCAGAATTTTCCACAGTTTATTGTGATCCACACAGTCAAAGGCTTTGGCATAGTCAATAAAGCAGAAATAGATGTTTTTCTGGAACTCTCTTGCTTTTTCCATGATCCAGCGGATGTTGGCAATTTGATCTCTGGTTCCTCTGCCTGTTCTAAAACCAGCTTGAACATCAGGGAGTTCACGGTTCACATATTGCTGAAGCCTGGCTTGGAGAATTTTGAGCATTACTTTACTAGCGTGTGAGATGAGTGCAATTGTGCGGTAGTTTGAGCATTCTTTGGCATTGCCTTTCTTTGGAATTGGAATGAAAACTGACCTTTTCCAGTCCTGTGGCCACTGCTGAGTTTTCCAAATTTGCTGGCATATTGAGTGCAGCACTTTCACAGCATCATCTTTCAGGATTTGAAACAGCTCAACTGGAATTCCATCACCTCCACTAGCTTTGTTCTTAGTGATGCTTTCTAAGGCCCACTTGACTTCACATTCCAAGATGTCTGGCTCTAGATTAGTGATCACATCCTCATGATTATCTGGGTCGTGAAGATCTTTTCTGTACAGTTCTTCTGTGTATTCTTGCCACCTCTTCTTAATATCTTCTGCTTCTGTTAGGTCCATACCATTTCTATCCTTTATCGAGCCCATCTTTGCATGAAATGTTCCCTTGGTATCTCCAATTCTCTTGAAGAGATCTCTAGTCTTTCCCATTCTGTTGTTTTCCTCTATCTCTTTGCATTGATTGCTGAAGAAGGCTTTCTTATCTCTTCTTGCTATTCTTTGGAACTCTGCATTCAGATGCTTATATCTTTTCTTTTCTCCTTTGCTTTTCGCCTCTCTTCTTTTCAGTGCTATTTGTAAGGCTTCTTCAGACAGCCATTTTGCTTTTTTGCATTTCTTTTCCATGGGGATGGTCTTGATCCCTGTCTCCTGTACAATGTCACGAACCTCCATCCATAGTTCATCAGGCACTCTATCAGATCTAGTCCCTTAAATCTATTCCTCACTTCCACTGTATAACTGTAAGGGATTTGATTTAGGTCATACCTGAATGGTCTAGTGGTTTCCCTACTTTCTTCAATTTAAGTCTGAATTTGGCAATAAGGAGTTCATGATCTGAGACTGTATAGAGCTTCTCCATCTTTGGCTGCATAGGAGTGTCTATATTTGATGTCAGCTCTCTTTGTCTCCCAGTCTTCCTCAGCCTCCTCAAATTGGGCCTTGGTCCCATGCATCCACAGAAATCTCTCTTGTCAAGGTTACCCAGAACCTTCATGATCTTCATCTACTCAGGCCTGGAAACAAACTGTAGCACCATGATACAGAAAATTGGGTAAGAAACAGAAACTTATAGGTCAAAACAACAATTCACAAACTATCTTCACTGCAACTCTTAAGTGCAACAAGCAACTACACATCTTCCTCAGCCTCCTCAAATTGGGCCTTGGTCCCATGCATCCACAGAAATCCCTCTTGTCAAGGTTACCCAGAACCTTCATGATCTTCATCTACTCAGGCCTGGAAACAAACTGTAGCACCATGATACAGAAAATTGGGTAAGAAACAGAAACTTATAGGTCAAAACAACAATTCACAAACTATCTTCACTGCAACTCTTAAGTGCAACAAGCAACTACACATCGTTAAGCAGAAATATTCTTTTCCACAAACTATCTTATTACTACAAGAGTTTTTGTCTTGCTGCTGCCAAGTCGCTTCAGTCGTGTCCGACTCTGTGCGACCCCGTAGACGGCAGCCCACCAGGCTCTGCCGTCCCTGGGATTCTCCAGGCAAGAACATTGGAGCGGGTTGCCATTTCCTTCTCCAATGCATGAAAGTGAAAAGTAGAAGTGAAGTCACTGGGTCGTGTCCAACTCTCAGCGACCCCATCGACTGCAGCCTACCAGGCTCCTCCATCCCTGGGATTTGTCTTGCTACACTACTCTTTACTGTGTTCAAGAAAGTTGGTAAGTACATTTTATGTGAAAAGTGAAAGTGAAAGTCACTCAGTCGTGTCCAACTCTTTGCCACCCCATGGACTATACAGTCCATGGAATTCTCCAGGCCTGGAGTGGGCAGCTTTTCCCTTTTCCAGTGAATCTTCCCAACCCAGGGGTCGAACCCAGATCTCCCACATTGCAGGTGGATCTTTACCAGCTGAGCCACCAGGGAAGCCCATACATCCTCCTTTTTACTACTGCCACATAGCAGTCTATCGTATACTGAAATTTTATTATATTCGGTAGTCTAAGCTAAATAAGATTTCACCATTTTGTAGCCATAGAAACTCACCTAAACTGCCTTCCTTTCTCATGTTCAGGTAGGAAAACAGGTTAGACGGTTCATGATTCACCTAATGTCACACAGTTGGTGTTGATAGACCCAGGACAAGAAGGTAAACCTGTAGATTCAAAAACAGGATCCTTCTCTAATATTATAGGCCTTTGATGTATTTCCACACAGGAGTGGATCTGATACAATAAAATATGCCTTTTATTAGTCAATAAGATATCAAGACAACATTCAAGAAAGAGAATTGTGAATCTCTCCTAATTCACCTGTTCCCAACCCAGGATATGTTTTGACCATATGGAAAATAATTCTAAGTCATTTTCAGATATATTAGCTATAATAATGTTTGCAAATGTATAACCATTTAAAAATTAGAGAAATTCAAGGTTATACCATTAATACCATTTTTACTCAGATGCACCTTGGTATGCCCTCTTGAGCAGATAGCGAATACATGGGAGGTAGAGTTAAAGCTAGTGCACTAGGAACTTGGCCTAACTTTCAGCTTGTCTTAGGGATGCCTTATCTGTCATCTGTGTTATCCAGTGGAAATGGGAATGTCCACTGTGAATGTCACCATGATGTTCTGCAAAGCAGTGGTTTCATCATAGCCAAGAGGCCAGCTCAGATATTCCTTATGAGATGTTCTCACATTGCTTAACCTTTCTTGCTATTAAACAAACTAAATATTGGGCAAAGAATTCTTTAGAACAGGGAAGTTTGGAAACAAGTTTTCCTAGGTGCTCTTGGTGAACCAGAGCTCGGCAACCAAATCCCATTCCATCTGGTCATGAGCCAGATGAGACTGCAACTAGCAGGATGAACAACAATGATGAGATGAGAAGATGCTCTCTTTAGACTGAAGAGATTGGTTTCATAAGATATGCTCAGCTTTCTCTATTCCTCCACAAGGTGGTACCACACTTAAAATGAGATTGGCCCCTCCATCCTTGACCAAAAGCTCATTTCAGGTTCTGAATTTAGCAACAACATAGGGATGGGGGAAAGCTACCCTTCTCCCTTCCCTGCAGATGAGAAAGCACGTGTGCTTATTTTCAGAAGTAAGTGAAATATTTGCCAAATCATTTGGCACATTTCAACTCAAAATGAGCCAAATTACCTGTCAAGGCTAACCAGCCTTTTTAAAGGAAAGACAAATGGCCTTCCATTCGCATCTGCATGGACCCACAGTGCCATCCAGTGGTTCTTCACGTCGGCCACACGTGTGGAGGGCTCTGGCTGTCTCTCAGGGTCTGGATCCTAGCTGACTACCCTTGCCTTGGCACTGGCTTCTTTGGGACTTGGTATGGGGCAGTGCATGCATTTAAAATAAACTGGGCTGGAGGATAGACGATGTCAAGGTTTCGACGTCAAGGACACATCTATGGTATACTGAGTGGAAGTAGGAGTTGCCTATAAGATCTTCCAATTAGCAAACCTCCCAACACCAGGAGAAATCTATCAAACACACCTAGATCTTTATGTTCAGTCCCCATGCTTCCTAATGTTAAAAGGACTGGGCCAGCAAGAGTATGGCAACCAACTTAAATAAAGTTTCCACTTGGTAAAGAGTCAACATTTTAATTCCCTGCTTACCCAATTTCTCCCTTAAAATGTATTTTTAAAGAGATGGGATTTCTCTTTCAAGAACTCTTACAAGGAGTCCTGGGTCATACAATCTTATGATAAGCAGATAAAGAGAAAAGAAGGCAGAAGGTGAAGGAAGGAGGAAAAGAAAAAGGACACAGAATACAGACTTGATTCTCTTTCTCTACAGACAACTGGATGGTCAAGATGATGCCAACCTCTTCTAATGTTAGTTTCTATAAACTGCAGAGCAAAGAGGGTTTTGAAGGGAAAATAGATCATATGGTGACAGCAGTAGCTGTCTGTGGGGGAGCAAATGTAATTACACTATTTTTCAACCTTTCCACTAAGCCCTTAGATTGTTTTACTTGGTGATACCAAGCTTGGTGATACTGCCTATAGGATTTTCCAACTAGTGAACCATAAAGAGATAGATTCTTTTTCAGATAGCAGCTGTACAATGCTTGTGACAGAGCATGACGCTGGCCCAATCAAAAGAACTGAGAACTATTTCATATTCTCCCACCAGATTGGCTCTGAAGAGGTCAGAGTTCCCATCGGGGAAATAAGAATCTGAATGAAGATTGCTGCGGTTGCTGCTGCTAAGTTGCTTCAGTCGTGTGCGACCCCATAAACGGCAGCCCACCAGGCTCCCCCGGCCCTGGGATTCTCCATGCAAGAATACTGGAGTGGGTTGCCATTTCCTTCTCCAATGCATGAAAGCGAAAAGTGAAACTGAAGTCGCTCAGTTGTGTCCTACTCTTAGCAACCCCATGGATCACAGCCTACCAGGCCCCTCCATCCATGGGATTTTCCAGGCAAGAGTTCTGGAGTGGATTGGCATTGCCTTCTCCGGAATGAAGATTGCAGATCACTACTAATAGGCTGATTCTTTTCCCATTGGTTTTCCCAGTAATTTTTGACAGAGATTTGTAATATGGCTCAGTGTCAAAATCTCTTAGCCTGTCAGAACAGATTTAGACATTTCAGTTTGTTACTTCTTCAGTTAAGATTCCATGAAGAAAACTTCAGCTCCTCTGATCAGCAGACTGCTTCCTTCTCAAATAAACTAAATCCATCTGGTTCAAATCATGATAGACCTAGGTAGACCACATCCACTGGAACCAAACCCTCCATTTTTCATTTGCTATTTAATCTTATTTGGTTTCACTACATTGTATAAACTAATCAGAAATGAAGAAATTTTAGAGATCATCTACTAGGCTGATATCCCCATTTTACAGATGTGGAAATTGAGGCCCATTTCCCAGTTTGCATTTTCTCAGTGAGTACAAGCTTTTGGCCATAGTAAGAGATAAGAAAAGGGTCAATTGCTTCAAAATTTTCCAATAAATAAGAATCCCCAAACTTGGTATTACCAAGTAACACAATCTAAGAGTTTAGTGAAAAGGTTGAAGAATAGTGTAATTACATTTGCTTCCCCTCCTGCTACATTCCAATAGAGGATTATGGAATCTTCAATATTAAGTGGAATGAGACTCCCAATTGCACCCTGGAACCTGAGATTCCAGGTTGCCCAGCTCTGGTGTCACTAACATAGTCAGACTGATTCATTTGGAATCTGAAGACTTGTAATGGTAAAACTGTGGCTTTCTATATTATTGCATCTGAGATGGACAATGTTTTTTAAAACACAGAGTGTCTGATCAAAGACTTTGGAAAATAATAATATACGAATGCTTTCTGAGCAGCAGAACCTCAACTGGGAAGAGATATGGATCATGATTAGGCTACTGGCTGCCAAAAATGTCTTGCTTAGCAGAATGCAGACAATTCCATATCGGAAAATGGCTCTCTAAAGCTTCAGCCTTAGATCAGAATGATTTTTGGTTACCTGAGATTGAAGGAGTGATCTTAAAGGAACAATCTCTTTCACACTCTTTGGACACGTCTAGACACAGCAAAAGTTCTTTGATTACAAAGGACAAATACCTACTCCAACTCAAATTAAAAAACAAAAACATCATTACTGATGAGATCTTATCTCACAGACAACCACAGGCATAAAGCAAACCCCAGATGGGCCTCATAGAGCCTTAAACTTGAAGCTTAAGTATAAGGAACTATGGTTCAAATATCCCTCTCTCTCTCTTGCCCTCCTTCCCAGTCAATACATATTTAATGAAATCTGTACCAGTAAATGAAATATACAAAGATTCTATCCTTAAAGAATCTTGCATTCTAGCTCATCTCCTTCTCTCTCACACATTTCTACACCTCACTGCCATGTGCCATCTGTTCCCTTCTCTTTACAAATGAATTTTCCTGGCTTAGTCTCAGTCTCAGTTCCCCTATAACTTCAGCAGGGATTGACTCTGGCTTACTATATTACAGAATCTGCTTCTAACTCTCCACGATCTTTCAGCTCTAGGGTGTGTTACCTAAAAGGTAACAGCCATTCTATAAATTAGCTGGCTTTGGGTCAGATATCATCCCTACTCCAGGTTATGGGTTGCAAACATGGTATCCCAGACTGATCCCTCGGTCTCAAGCCATGACGGATGCAGTTTTTGATGGGGTCATTGATGGACAAAGTTCCCAGAAAAAAATGGCTATTACTGATGTGGACCCCCAAAAGACATCTGCCACTCTGTATTTCTTTGAATTTATATAAATGTGCTTTGATAAAATTTAATATGGCCCTGACCATTAAATCTTCCTTTGCTATTACCAATTTCAAAGATGATGGTATCAATTTCTGCCAAAATTCATATCATTTTCACATTACTAGCCAGTTCTTTTTGTTTGTCAGAATTGGGAATCAAGTAGAAATTTTCCTCACTGCTTCCTGTAACTTCTAAACTATGAAATTGTCGACAAGTCAACAATTTACCAGATGCTTTACTTTTAACAGAATGACACTTTCAGCATATGTCCAACTAGAGTAGTAATGAGGTATTTTGGCAATCCTGTTTTTGTACCAAATTTCAGGAAAATATCATCCATATTATAGTCTGAGATTCTACAAGTCTATGCCCAGTTTTGAGACTATGGTGTATGACAGTCATGATATTACTTTGGTTTCTCCTTTCTCTTATCCTCTGGCAATTCTTTTTTGTCAGGTCTTATCCTTAGGTTTTAGTTCAGTTCAGTTGCTCAGTCGTGTCTGACTGTTTGCATGGACTGCAGCACACCAGGCTTCCCTGTCCATCACCAACTCCCGGAGCTTGCCCAAATTCATGTCCATCAAGTTGGTGATGCCATCTAGTCATCTCATCCTTTGTCATCTCCTTTTCCTCCCATCTTCAATCTTTCCCATCATCAGGATCTTTTCCAATAAGTCAGTTCTTCGCATCAGGTGGCCTAAATATTGAAGTTTCAGCTTCAGCATCAGTACTTCCGATTGAATATTCAGGACTGAGTTTCTTTAGGATGGACTGGTTGGATCTCCTTGCAGTCCAAGGGACTCTCAAGTCTTCTGAAACACCACAGGTCAAAAGCACAATTCTTCAGCATTCAGCTTTCTTTATAGTCCAACTCTCATATGCATACATGACTACTGGAGAAACCATAGCTTTGATTAGATGGACCTTTGTTGGCAAAGTAATGTCCTTAGATTTAGGTATCTTTATATGACTCTCAAGAGGGTTACTTTGTGAAAAAAAAAAAATCCCATTTGATACATTTAATCCTCTGGTAACAAGATGGATATCTGATATAACAAGATGGATATCTGATATAACAAGATCTCATCAATGATTTTGTAAATGCCACTGGTACTGCCCATTTTAAGAGGTCTTTCCTGGGCTTATAACATCTTTCTCATTGCCCTTTGCTCCAGAAATTTTAAATGGTATCTTAAAGAATGGCTTGAAACTATCCTGTGATACTTCAGTGGTACTGATAAATATAATGGGTCAAAATTGGGTGTGCTCAATTTTACATATATAAACATACAGAAGGTGAAGTAATAAATTTAGTTTTTGGATGTCATACTCAGGAGAAGCCTCTTTAAGCTTCAGTAGTGTGAACAGCTTGTTGGGTATGTGAAGAACGTACTGTGTAATTCTGAAATGAAATTAAACCACACTGAGTGAGCAGAGTCACAGACAGCTGCCATCAAGCTTTTTAAATATTAGGGTCTCCAATTTCAACTTTACAAGTACAGGTGAACAGACATCCACCCTGACCATCAACTTGTCACATACTGGTATAGCTATTATACATCTGTCTGATTCCTGGCAGAATAATTTTTCTCAACAAATTTGTCAAAATAGAAAAGCTATCTGTTGCTGATGACAGTAGAAAATTATAAGGAGAAGTATAGGGTCACCAGAAGACAACTAATAATTTGAGCAAATTTAGGGCTTTAGAAATAAATGATTTCTCCTGCTAATACTATTATTCTTGATTAGGCACATCTCTAAAAGACCACGATGCTTCTCCTATAAAGATGATTCTCCTATAAGATATGTTCATCAAAATAGATGCTTTTTATTCAATTGGATTAATTTTATTTTGCCTGCAAATGTGTTAGCCATAACCTATTGCAGTTTATGTATGGAGAGAGTAACATGGAAACTTACATTACCATATGTAAAATAGATAACCAATGGAAATTTGCTGTATGACTCAGAGAACTCAAACCAAGGCTCTGTAACAACCTAGAGGGGTTGGATGGGGAGGCAAGAGGGAGGGAGGTTCAAGAGAGAGGGGACATAAGTATCCCTATGGCTGATTCATGTTGATGTTTGGCAGAAACCAACACAGTTCTGTAAAGCAGTTATCCTTCAATTAAATGATAAATTCATTTTAAAAAATAAATAAAATGACTCATACTTTACAAATAGTTTCTACCAGAATGATATCATTGAGTCCCCATAATAACTCTGTTAAATAGTTAGAGCACTTCTTATTGCTATCATTCAATATATGAAGATATTGAAAGACTTAAGAAATTACATGATTTTCTCAAATTATATGACTTGCTAGAGTGCAAAGTGACCAGAACCTTCCAGGTGTTCTGACTCCTGACACTTCACCACAGTATTACATTTTCTTTTCTCTTAAACTCAGCAAATCTCATCTAATGGTTATTCTCTTGGTCCAAAATGGCTGCTCCAGCTCCTGCCTTCTCATTTGACCTCAGCCATAAAAGTAAGATATAAGATACCTGTTTACCATCATTGGTCAATATTTAGTCACGTG
The DNA here is from genome assembly GCA_006410675.1 of Oreotragus oreotragus. Classification (NCBI taxonomy): domain Eukaryota; kingdom Metazoa; phylum Chordata; class Mammalia; order Artiodactyla; family Bovidae; genus Oreotragus; species Oreotragus oreotragus. The sequence goes on along the minus strand of SJYX01006257.1, from coordinate 405,326 downwards.
GGCCACATACAGTTAAGTAACGAGTAATACATAGTCTTTTTTCTGGACAACCATGTGTCCTGCTTCCTTGTGGGCTTCCCTGGTGGCTCAGATGGTAAAGAATCTGCCTGTAATGCAGGAGACACGGGTTCAATCCCTGTGTTGGGAAGTTCCCCTGGAGGAGGGCATGGCACCCCACTCCAGTATTCTTGCCTGGAGAAGTCCATGGACAGAGAAGCCTGGCAGACTACAGTCCATGGGGTCCCAAAGAGCTGGACATTACTGAGCGACTAACACACACACACACACACACACACACACACACAGATGTCCTGCTATAATTCAGGAGACTCTTACCAAAAGAAAAAAAGAATAAATTTGGGGAGACAATTAAGTGTCTGTCATATAGTATATGGAGAGAACTCCAAGCAGAAGTGGCCCCATGGTGAGTCTATATTTGGTGTGATATAATTTTAAAAGCAATGTTTTCTGGGATTGACTTGGGCACTTCTAAATGACTCCCAGAAGGTCTGCAAGCAATTTCTTTCCTGACACACAAGCAGGCTCACATTAAAATGAAAGGGGCAGGTACGTGAGAAGGAGTTGCTGTAGATGTTGTGTAAAAAGCCCCTTCCAGAATAAAATAATTCAAGAACCTTAGTTCTCTGTATTTTTTTCATGCCTCTAATCTCATGTTTCAGCAGAACGACTGTGTTTGAAGCCCTTGGTCCTGGCTCCCAGTGTGAAATAAGACGGGTCACAGGGCAGTCAACATTCCTCCATTGGTAGGACAGTTTCAAAAGAGAAAGCCCAGTGAATAACGAAGGACAGAGATGACAGGCAGCAGCTACGAATCTCCTCCACAGGAAAAACACAAGAAGGAAATGAACAGTTAAAGATGGTACCTGACAGATAACGCTTTTTATTTCCTAGCAGCTTTCACCTTTCCTTTGGATTTTTGTTTCTCTCCGTTCCACATGCATTCACTCTACCTCCTATTGTGATTTCTAATTTTTTTCCAGTGGCTTTTGAATAATCTTACCTTGCATCTTTTAAACATGCCTGTATTGATAGCCCTTTCATACTCTGTATATGTACATGTATAAAAAGAAAATCCCATGGCATCTCAAAAGGCAATGACTGACTTCATTCAGTTGGAGTCAGGAAAACTGTGCTTCTCTTTAGGGAATTTCTCATGAAGCTCCAGTGACAAAGCACAGGAGCAATGGGTGAGACGAAATTCTTCCTTTTGCTTAGCTGCCAAGGGCCCTGGCCTGCCATTTCACAAAGCATTGCCTTTCCCACCCAGCAGGGTAAAGCAACAGCCCCCAGGGCAATCTTGTAATTATACACAGCTCTGTGGTATGCAGACTGAACTCATTTATCAACTCTTCACTTACCTAGGAGGATTATTTTATTTTATTTTATTTTATTTTATTTTTTTTTGGCGGGGGGAGGATTATTTTAAATGCAGTGACATTCACTACCTTAAAAAAAAAGTGGTCAGTTCTGCTAGTGTACTCAGTTTGGTCTGAATAAGGTTATAAACCTGAGTATACAGCTCAGCCCCCCAGACCTAAGTGCTTTCCCCCAGCTCTGTCCTTCTCATTCTACAGCACAGATATCATTTGTTTCTAATGTGTTCTCATACATGAACGACCCCTCTTTAAACTTTCAGCGCTGGATTCCTTTAGCTCATTCTCTCTCTGGAATTTCTAACACACTCGGAAGCCCATTCCTCTATCTTCCTCCAGGAATAACGATGTGAACAAGAACCTAGCTATACAGAGCTGCAGGAAGTTGTGCTTCCAGATCATAACTGGACTCCTGATGCCTCAGCCTCTCTCCTCTCCCCCGCACCCGTACTTCTTCCAGATGTGCCGGGAATTAAGGCTCCTTTCTTAATTCCTTCCTTCAGGCCTGGGTGCTGGACCCAGCATGGCTCCTGGCCTCCACTACTGCCTCCAACAAGGCCTTCTCCTGCAGAAAGAGCCAAGATGATGTGGCGTTCCCAAGAATCTCTGGGTATTCTGATTTTCTCCAGATTCCTGGTTCCTCATCTTCCAAACCTATCTTCCATTCCACTGTGACCTAGCCCCAGGAATAGGATTCTGTTTAGTGTTAACATTTTTTTCAACCTAACACCTGATCCTCTATAAGATGGGACCATCACTGAACTCTCCCTTGACAGAATACCAGGATGCCATCTTCCATCTGCCAGTCTTCCAGAGTGGAATCCTGATATTTACATACAGATTCTCCAGAGACCAATGGCTCACCCTGCTGGCTGCTGACCCTCAGTTACCGTGAGAAGATGAAATACAGACAGTCCCTATTTGTTGGACACACACCAAGTGCTATGCTGGGATTTCTTGAGTTAGTGGCAGAGGGTCCCCCACACAACTGATCTAATCTTTGCTCCCACTTACTTAAAAATGTGATACTGTAGTCAAACACTGTGTCGTGCCATCCTCCAGGAGATCTTCCCGACCCAGGGATTGAACCCGGGTCTCTCATGTCTCCTGCAGTTGCAGGCAGGTTCTTTACCACTAGCACCACCTGGGAAGCCCAAGTTCAGTTTAGTTCAATCACTCAGTCATGTCCGACTCTTTGCAACCCCATGAATCACAGCACGCCAGGCCTCCTTGTCCATCACCAGCTCCCGGAGTTCACTCAAACTCACGTCCATCGAGTTGGTGATGTCATCCAGCCATCTCATACTCTGTTGGCCCTTTCTCCTCCTGCCACCAATCCCTCCCAGCATCAGGGTCTTTCCCAATGAATCAACTCTTCGCATGAGGTGGCCAAAGTATTGGAGTTTCAGCTTTAGCATCATTCCTTCCATTTTCTTTATAGTCCAACTCTCATATGCATACATGACTACTGGAGAAACCATAGCTTTGATTAGATGGACCTTTGTTGGCAAAGTAATGTCCTTAGATTTAGGTATCTTTATATGACTCTCAAGAGGGTTACTTTGTGAAAAAAAAAAAATCCCATTTGATACATTTAATCCTCTGGTAACAAGATGGATATCTGATATAACAAGATGGATATCTGATATAACAAGATCTCATCAATGATTTTGTAAATGCCACTGGTACTGCCCATTTTAAGAGGTCTTTCCTGGGCTTATAACATCTTTCTCATTGCCCTTTGCTCCAGAAATTTTAAATGGTATCTTAAAGAATGGCTTGAAACTATCCTGTGATACTTCAGTGGTACTGATAAATATAATGGGTCAAAATTGGGTGTGCTCAATTTTACATATATAAACATACAGAAGGTGAAGTAATAAATTTAGTTTTTGGATGTCATACTCAGGAGAAGCCTCTTTAAGCTTCAGTAGTGTGAACAGCTTGTTGGGTATGTGAAGAACGTACTGTGTAATTCTGAAATGAAATTAAACCACACTGAGTGAGCAGAGTCACAGACAGCTGCCATCAAGCTTTTTAAATATTAGGGTCTCCAATTTCAACTTTACAAGTACAGGTGAACAGACATCCACCCTGACCATCAACTTGTCACATACTGGTATAGCTATTATACATCTGTCTGATTCCTGGCAGAATAATTTTTCTCAACAAATTTGTCAAAATAGAAAAGCTATCTGTTGCTGATGACAGTAGAAAATTATAAGGAGAAGTATAGGGTCACCAGAAGACAACTAATAATTTGAGCAAATTTAGGGCTTTAGAAATAAATGATTTCTCCTGCTAATACTATTATTCTTGATTAGGCACATCTCTAAAAGACCACGATGCTTCTCCTATAAAGATGATTCTCCTATAAGATATGTTCATCAAAATAGATGCTTTTTATTCAATTGGATTAATTTTATTTTGCCTGCAAATGTGTTAGCCATAACCTATTGCAGTTTATGTATGGAGAGAGTAACATGGAAACTTACATTACCATATGTAAAATAGATAACCAATGGAAATTTGCTGTATGACTCAGAGAACTCAAACCAAGGCTCTGTAACAACCTAGAGGGGTTGGATGGGGAGGCAAGAGGGAGGGAGGTTCAAGAGAGAGGGGACATAAGTATCCCTATGGCTGATTCATGTTGATGTTTGGCAGAAACCAACACAGTTCTGTAAAGCAGTTATCCTTCAATTAAATGATAAATTCATTTTAAAAAATAAATAAAATGACTCATACTTTACAAATAGTTTCTACCAGAATGATATCATTGAGTCCCCATAATAACTCTGTTAAATAGTTAGAGCACTTCTTATTGCTATCATTCAATATATGAAGATATTGAAAGACTTAAGAAATTACATGATTTTCTCAAATTATATGACTTGCTAGAGTGCAAAGTGACCAGAACCTTCCAGGTGTTCTGACTCCTGACACTTCACCACAGTATTACATTTTCTTTTCTCTTAAACTCAGCAAATCTCATCTAATGGTTATTCTCTTGGTCCAAAATGGCTGCTCCAGCTCCTGCCTTCTCATTTGACCTCAGCCATAAAAGTAAGATATAAGATACCTGTTTACCATCATTGGTCAATATTTAGTCACGTGGGCCACATACAGTTAAGTAACGAGTAATACATAGTCTTTTTTCTGGACAACCATGTGTCCTGCTTCCTTGTGGGCTTCCCTGGTGGCTCAGATGGTAAAGAATCTGCCTGTAATGCAGGAGACACGGGTTCAATCCCTGTGTTGGGAAGTTCCCCTGGAGGAGGGCATGGCACCCCACTCCAGTATTCTTGCCTGGAGAAGTCCATGGACAGAGAAGCCTGGCAGACTACAGTCCATGGGGTCCCAAAGAGCTGGACATTACTGAGCGACTAACACACACACACACACACACACACACACACACATGTCCTGCTATAATTCAGGAGACTCTTACCAAAAGAAAAAAAGAATAAATTTGGGGAGACAATTAAGTGTCTGTCATATAGTATATGGAGAGAACTCCAAGCAGAAGTGGCCCCATGGTGAGTCTATATTTGGTGTGATATAATTTTAAAAGCAATGTTTTCTGGGATTGACTTGGGCACTTCTAAATGACTCCCAGAAGGTCTGCAAGCAATTTCTTTCCTGACACACAAGCAGGCTCACATTAAAATGAAAGGGGCAGGTACGTGAGAAGGAGTTGCTGTAGATGTTGTGTAAAAAGCCCCTTCCAGAATAAAATAATTCAAGAACCTTAGTTCTCTGTATTTTTTTCATGCCTCTAATCTCATGTTTCAGCAGAACGACTGTGTTTGAAGCCCTTGGTCCTGGCTCCCAGTGTGAAATAAGACGGGTCACAGGGCAGTCAACATTCCTCCATTGGTAGGACAGTTTCAAAAGAGAAAGCCCAGTGAATAACGAAGGACAGAGATGACAGGCAGCAGCTACGAATCTCCTCCACAGGAAAAACACAAGAAGGAAATGAACAGTTAAAGATGGTACCTGACAGATAACGCTTTTTATTTCCTAGCAGCTTTCACCTTTCCTTTGGATTTTTGTTTCTCTCCGTTCCACATGCATTCACTCTACCTCCTATTGTGATTTCTAATTTTTTTCCAGTGGCTTTTGAATAATCTTACCTTGCATCTTTTAAACATGCCTGTATTGATAGCCCTTTCATACTCTGTATATGTACATGTATAAAAAGAAAATCCCATGGCATCTCAAAAGGCAATGACTGACTTCATTCAGTTGGAGTCAGGAAAACTGTGCTTCTCTTTAGGGAATTTCTCATGAAGCTCCAGTGACAAAGCACAGGAGCAATGGGTGAGACGAAATTCTTCCTTTTGCTTAGCTGCCAAGGGCCCTGGCCTGCCATTTCACAAAGCATTGCCTTTCCCACCCAGCAGGGTAAAGCAACAGCCCCCAGGGCAATCTTGTAATTATACACAGCTCTGTGGTATGCAGACTGAACTCATTTATCAACTCTTCACTTACCTAGGAGGATTATTTTATTTTATTTTATTTTATTTTATTTTTTTTTGGCGGGGGGAGGATTATTTTAAATGCAGTGACATTCACTACCTTAAAAAAAAAGTGGTCAGTTCTGCTAGTGTACTCAGTTTGGTCTGAATAAGGTTATAAACCTGAGTATACAGCTCAGCCCCCCAGACCTAAGTGCTTTCCCCCAGCTCTGTCCTTCTCATTCTACAGCACAGATATCATTTGTTTCTAATGTGTTCTCATACATGAACGACCCCTCTTTAAACTTTCAGCGCTGGATTCCTTTAGCTCATTCTCTCTCTGGAATTTCTAACACACTCGGAAGCCCATTCCTCTATCTTCCTCCAGGAATAACGATGTGAACAAGAACCTAGCTATACAGAGCTGCAGGAAGTTGTGCTTCCAGATCATAACTGGACTCCTGATGCCTCAGCCTCTCTCCTCTCCCCCGCACCCGTACTTCTTCCAGATGTGCCGGGAATTAAGGCTCCTTTCTTAATTCCTTCCTTCAGGCCTGGGTGCTGGACCCAGCATGGCTCCTGGCCTCCACTACTGCCTCCAACAAGGCCTTCTCCTGCAGAAAGAGCCAAGATGATGTGGCGTTCCCAAGAATCTCTGGGTATTCTGATTTTCTCCAGATTCCTGGTTCCTCATCTTCCAAACCTATCTTCCATTCCACTGTGACCTAGCCCCAGGAATAGGATTCTGTTTAGTGTTAACATTTTTTTCAACCTAACACCTGATCCTCTATAAGATGGGACCATCACTGAACTCTCCCTTGACAGAATACCAGGATGCCATCTTCCATCTGCCAGTCTTCCAGAGTGGAATCCTGATATTTACATACAGATTCTCCAGAGACCAATGGCTCACCCTGCTGGCTGCTGACCCTCAGTTACCGTGAGAAGATGAAATACAGACAGTCCCTATTTGTTGGACACACACCAAGTGCTATGCTGGGATTTCTTGAGTTAGTGGCAGAGGGTCCCCCACACAACTGATCTAATCTTTGCTCCCACTTACTTAAAAATGTGATACTGTAGTCAAACACTGTGTCGTGCCATCCTCCAGGAGATCTTCCCGACCCAGGGATTGAACCCGGGTCTCTCATGTCTCCTGCAGTTGCAGGCAGGTTCTTTACCACTAGCACCACCTGGGAAGCCCAAGTTCAGTTTAGTTCAATCACTCAGTCATGTCCGACTCTTTGCAACCCCATGAATCACAGCACGCCAGGCCTCCTTGTCCATCACCAGCTCCCGGAGTTCACTCAAACTCACGTCCATCGAGTTGGTGATGTCATCCAGCCATCTCATACTCTGTTGGCCCTTTCTCCTCCTGCCACCAATCCCTCCCAGCATCAGGGTCTTTCCCAATGAATCAACTCTTCGCATGAGGTGGCCAAAGTATTGGAGTTTCAGCTTTAGCATCATTCCTTCCAAAAAATACCAGGACTAATCTCCTTTAGAATGGACTGACTGGATCTCCTTGCAGTCCAAGGGACTCTCAAGAGTCTTCTCCAACACCACAGTTCAAAAGCATCAATTCTTCGGTGCTCTGCCTTCTTCACAGTCCAACTCTCACATCCATACATGACCACAGGAAAAATCATAGCCTTGACTAGACAGACCTTTGTTGGCAAAGTAATGTCTCTGCTTTTTAATATGCTGTCTAGGTTGGTCATAACTTTCCTTCCAAGGAGTAGGCGTCTTTTAATTTCATGGCTGCAATCACCATTTGCAGTGACTTGGGAGCCCAAAAAATAAAGTCTGACACTGTTGACACTGTTTCCCCATCTATTTCCCATGAAGTGATGGGACCAGATGCCATGATCTTAGTGTTCTGAATGTTGAACTTTAAGCCAACTTTTTCACTCTCGTCTTTCACTTTCATCAAGAGGCTTTTTAGTTCCTCTTCACTTTCTGCCATAAGGGTGGTGTCATCTGCATATCTGAGGTTATTGATATTTCTCCTGGCAATCTTGATTCCAGCTTGTGCTTCTTCCAGCCCAGCGTTTCTCATGATGTACTCTGCATAGAAGTTAGATAAGCAGAGTGACAATATACAGCCTTGATGTACTCCTTTTCCTATTTGGAACCAGTCTGTTGTTCCATGTCCAGTTCTAACTGTTGCTTCCTGACCTGCATATAGGTTTCTCAAGAGGCAGGTCAGGCGCAATGCTATTCCCATCTCTTTCAGAATTCTCCACAGTTTATTGTGATCCACACAGTCAAAGGTTTGGCATAGTCAATAAAGCAGAAATAGATGTTTTTCTGGAGCTCTCTTGCTTTTTCGATGATCCAGCAGATGTTGGCAATTTGATCTCTGGGAAGCCCAAGTACATATGTCATATATGTACTTCATTTAGGCTAATTCAAGTATACATTCTCTCTCTAAAATATATAAAATGACATTTCTTACATACTGTCTATATATTTACTCTCTATATTTTAATTTGTTCTCTATATTGTACATGTATAAACCTATGTTATAAAATAATAAAAACCTCAGGTCCAGGGCAAATCATTACTGAATAGCATCCAAGCTACCAGGTAGTACCTCTGGACCACCTATTCAATCATGCCAAATCCCCATTCTACTTAGCCTGGGCCACTGTCAAATATTCTCAAGTCGTTGCTTCGGTCCCTTCATATCAAATTCATGATACCAAGAATACAAAATGCCTGAGTCACCGGTTGACAATATACCAACAAGGGTATCATCTTATTTCATACACTGGGTGAAGCAATGAATCAACTGGTTTGGATAACACTTATTCTTACTGGCCCTCAGAAAAGGAAAATGGTTAACATTTTACAGCTAACCAATTGAACCCTTCACTGGTAGACCCGGAATATTAATGACTACTCCTTTTTGGACAGCTAATTGCCATTAGTTTGAGCAAATCACCTAGCCCTTCTGGGCCTGAATTTTCTTATACAAAGCGAGGTGAGTGAACCAGATGATCTTTCTTGTCCCTCCCAGCTCTAATAATCTGTAGTTCTCTCCACACACACACACAAAAGGCTTTCCCCACCATGTACCCGGCTTCTGCTGTTGCCCTGAGACAGGGCCCACACTTTCCTAGAGAGCAGTAGTGCCCAGCTTGGTGGAAGTCCTCCAGCCCAGTCTGGATGCTCCCTCCACACGGTGTCCTGAGGGCATTGTCTGATGTGGTCCTGGTGAGATCATGGATTTCCACACCATGGGGACACCCTATCTGGAATGAAACCCATGGCAGGTGTCACTGGAGAGATAGCAGGTGTTGCTGGAGAGATTTACCTCTTTCCTGTCAAGGGTAATGGCATGATTCTTACATATTTTGGTTCCTTTATTTCACATCTCTTTGCACAAAGCTGAAAGAGAAAAGGTGGTAAGAGGGGAGAAGGAGGCCATAGAAAGATAAAATCTTAGAAAATTAGTCTGAATTTGCTTTTGGATAAAAGGTTGTTTCACAGTGGAAGAATTATGATAGATGCGTATAATGTTTCATCTTTAAAATTCCCAGACTATATGAGGTCAGGGGTAGAGCAAAGAGCTCCTGCATCCAGGCTTTTTTCCCTGTAACTCTGACCCAGGTCACCTGGATGAATCTGAAGACAAAACTTGATTGGACCATTTTCCTTCTCTTCTGTGTCCAAGCTGCTCTGGGACCAGATGTTCTCTGACTTCTCTAACTTCTCTAACTAATCTCATCAAACTGACTTGATACACTGCTTTGCCTGGCCTTTAGCTGACCACCTCCTGGGACTGCCTAAAAGCAGATTACCCTCATGGTCCTTTTGAATTTGCAGCCAGATGAAATCCAGTTCAAGGAAACTGCAAAGACAGCCTTTAAAGGGAAAAACAGAGGAGATTTGATGAAAGGGCAGTCAGCTGTATGAGGAGCAGAGGAGACAAAGAAGAGGGAGTTGGTCACTGCTTTGGTTGACATTAAATGACTTCTAANCTCCTGGAGCCTAGAAATAATCTTTCTGTCTCCCAGCTCATATGCCTACTGGTAGAGTTTCTATCATTACAGTATTTCCTTCTAGTCATATGGATGGCCAAAAACACATGAAAAGATGCTCAACATCACTACTTTATCAGAGAAATGGAGATCAAAACTTCAATTTGACATCTCCTCACACTGGTCAGAATGACCACCATCAAAAAGTTTACAAACAAATGCTGGAGAGGATGTAGAGAGAAGGGAACTCTCCTACACTGTTGGTGGAAATGTAGATTGGTATAGCCACTATGGAGAACAGTATGGAGGCTGTCTCTTATACACATCTAGATGTGTATAAGAGACAGAGTCAAGGCTATGGTTTTCCCAGTGGTCACGTATGGATGTGAGAGTTGGACTGTGAAGAAGGCTGCTGCTGCTGCTGCTGCTGCTAAGTCGTGTCAGTCGTGTCCGACTCTGTGCGACCACATAGACGGAAGCCCACCAGGCTCCTCTGTTCCTGAGATTCTCCAGGGGAGAACACTGGAGTGGGTTGCCATTTCCTTCTTCAATGTATGAAAGTGAAAAGTGAAAGTGAAGTTGCTTAGTCGTGTCCGACTTTTAGCGACCCCATGGACTGCAGCCTACGAGGCTCCTCTGTCCATGGGATTTCCCAGGCATTATGCAGAGTACATCATGAGAAACGCTAGGCTGGAAGAAGCACAAGCTGGAATCAAGATTGCTGGGAGAAATATCAATAACCTCAGATATGCAGATGACAACATCCTTACAGAAGAAAGTAAAGAGGAACTAAAAGGCCTCTTGATGAAAGTGAAAGTGGAGAGTGAAAAAGTTGGCTTAAAGCTCAACATTCAGAAAATGAAGATCATGGCATCCGGTCCCATCACTTCATGGGAAATAGATGGGGAAACAGTGGAAACAGTGTCAGACTTTATTTTGGGGGGCTCCAAAAATCACTGCAGATGGTGATTGCAGCCATGAAATTAAAAGATGCTTACTCTTTGGAAGTAAAGTTATGACCAACCTAGATAACATATTGAAAAGCAGAGACATTACTTTGCCAACAAAGGTTCGTCTAGTCAAGGCTATGGTTTTTCCAGTGGTCATGTATGGATGTGAAAGTTGAACCATAAAGAAAGCTGAGAGCTGAAGGACTGATGCTTTTGAACTGTGGTGTTGGAGAAGACTCTTGAGAGTCCCTTGGACTGCAAGGAGATCCAACCAGTCCATTCTAAAGGAGATCAGTCCTGGGTGTTCATTGGAAGGACTGATGCTAAAGCTGAAACTCCAGTACTTTGGCCACCTCATGCAAAGAGTTCGCTCATGGAAAAGACTCTGATGCTGGGAGGGATTGGGGGCAGGAGGAGAAGGGGATATTAGAGAGTGAGATGACTGGATGGCATCACCGACTCGATGGATGTGAGTTTGAGTGAACTCCGGGAGTTGTTGATGGACAGGGAGGCCTGACGTGCTGCAATTCATGGATTTGCAGAGTTGGACACAACTAAGCGACTGAACTGAACTGATGGGACTGGATGCCATGATCTTAGTTTTCTGAACACTGAGCATTAAGCCAACTTTTTCACTCTCCTCTTTCACTTTCATCAAGAGGCTCTTTAGTTCTTCTTCACTTTCACCATAAGGGTGGTGTCATCTGCATATCTGAAGTTATTGATATTTCTCCCAGCAATCTTGATTCCAGCTTGTACTTCTTCCAGCCCAGTGTTTCTCATGAATGGGGTATAGATATATGTGTATTTCTGTGTACGTGTATGTTGGCAATGATTCTATTGCCTATAGTGAAATTGATCAATATTTCTGGTTATTTTTATGGCTGCAACACCACCATTATTTTGTGTATCTCCATCTTTTGTTTTCTACATTGGCAAGTGGTTCTGTACCACTAGTGCCATCTGATATGTAGCAAAACATGTTTATGATCAAGATCATCTTGGTTTAACTTTGAGGGATATATAGAAAACTCACACTTGGGTTCACATGCATGGCAGAAGGGTGGCTCTCAACCTACTCAAGCCCCCACCCATCATCGAAGATTCCCTGGCTCTAATTGGGAAATCTTTATGTTGTAGAAAAAATGTAACTTAAGGCTTTCTATTCTTATTAAAATTCTTGAAAGTTGTATTTACTAACTGCAAATATCGATAGGAATCCACCGTAGAGTTTCTAGGACAGAGTCTGAGTGAAAGTCATTCAGTCATCCTTGACTCTTTGCGACCCCATGGATTACACAGCCAATGAAATTCACCAGTCTAGAATACTAGAGTGGGTTGTCTTTCCCTTCTCCAGGGGATCTACCCAACCCAGGAATTGAACCCAGGTCTCCTGCATTGCAGATGGATTCTTTACCAGCTGAGCCACAGGGAAGCCCAATAATACTGGAGTGGGTAGCCTATCCCTTCTCTAGTGGATCTTCCTGACCCAGGAATCAAACCGGCGCCTCCTGCAGAAGAAATGAATAAATATATAGCTCCTAGAATGGGTCATGGATCATGTCATTTTATGTCTCTAAGAGTTCTTCCAAGCCACTTCCCTTTTCTAGGATCTTTTGTAAGATTGTGGTTGGGTTTTATTTTTTCTAGAAAGTATTTTTAACTCCCTACTCCCTGATAATCTACTGGTTGCAATTGTGTACTCCAGCAAGATAGTCTGATACCTGCTTTAAAGCCTCAATTACATGTCATGAATCTTCTATTTTGCAATTAGTTTTGACACTAGAGTCTGTTTTCTCATTTTTTTCTCCAACAAAGTATTTTTTTCTGTGTAGTATTCTGGTAGTAGTAGTAGATATAAGTAGTAGTAGATATAAGTAGATAAGTAAATATAAGTAGATATAAGTGCACTTATATCTCCCCATTCTCTATCTGAATCTTATTTGTTGATATTTTATCTGGAATCAATTCTCCTTGTGTTGTTTCCTCTTATATCTAGCTTTTTCCTATGCATTTTGGAGGGATTCCTTTATTTGATCATCTAAATCAGGCCGTTCTCCTCTTCACTATCTCCAGTGTGGATGAGTAGGTCTCTTGCTATGCATATAAGTCTGGGACTTTCTGATGGGTTGCAGATAACATTATAGGAAAGCTTCCTGATAATTGGAGTTTTCTACAGATAACTGTGCCCTTGCAGGGTGACTGGGAAGATTGGTTTCTTTTACTGGCATAATAAAGGATTTATTTCAGAATGAGGACTGTATCCACATTTGGCAATGTGGAAAAGCTATGTAGCTAGTTGATGAGGCACATGATTCCAGCTGGGCTTTGTGGGAGAAAAGGAGCAATCCTCTTATGGTATTGGGATGACTGTCTCTGGTTTCCTCAGACAATAATTTGGAAAGGAAAAGGGAGAAAATGAGCCCTGATTGGTGACTTTTGGTAGAACTTTCCGGTGGGAAGAAGTCAGAGATAAGGAAGAGAGGGAAGTGGCAGCCAACTTGAGTAGGGGCTTGGAAGGAGTGGTCCTGCTCGAAGGCAGGCTTCCTTTTGGTTGGTGAGCTATTCTAGAGTGGGGGAGGGGGGTAGGTAGAAGAGAGAGTAGATATTCCTTGTCATTTTTTTTCAAACTGCCTTTATATAGGTACTTCTAGCTTTATGCCATTAGCAGTGAGAACAATGTAAGCTTTTCTAGTTAGAGCCTGGTAGAACAAATACAATTTCCAAAAATTTTTATTAATACTTGCCTAAAATTAAATGAAATACATGTTTATTTTGAGAAGAATTAGAATATTTACTAATTTGAGGACATAAAGCTGAGGGTTCTATCACATTTTGTAGACACTGAAATCAAGTTTGGGAATACTCCAAGTTCAAAGATACAATCAACTGTGTGTGAAGTTCTGTATTAGATTTAAAAGTTAATTACTGAAGTAACAGTTTATGCAAAATCTAGTGTCATCTAGCAGGTAAAAAAATAAAATCATACTCAACAGTCATTAATAGAAATATGGTAACTAGAGTTGGAGTTAGCACGAATCTGGCTCTGAATGAATGTCCCTCAGATTTTCTTTTCTCCATCCATGAAGTTTGTCAGTCTTTTTCAGATAAGTTCATGAATAGGCTTGGTGACATTGTAGAGATATACCAGGACAGATTCTCATCATTGTACGCGTTTTGAAGACAGATGGAAACGCTCAATGAAATCCAAATGTTTACTTTCTACTTGATGTCAACAACCCCAATGTCAGGTTTCCTTTTAAATACTGGTTTTGTTATCCCCATTGTAAAAATATCCTTCAACTCAGGAACTTTTCCCAACTTTGTAAGGAATGAGAGTAAATAGAACTTATCAATGTACCACAACAGAATAAATATCAGAAACTGTATCTCTAGATGAAACAAAACAAAACAAAAAAACACACCGGAAGAGGAGGTATGTAAACCTCCCATCAAGGATGAGGTTTAAGGTTGAAGGAAAGTAGAAAACAATTAATTGCTTGGAGAAGTGTAAGCTCTTTAATCCTTGCTGAGACTTCCAAACAATCCTTCAAGTTTTAGTCTAAGTGACAATCTGTCTTTTTTGATTTTACATTTTCTTCATTGGAAATGTATTCTAAATGTTCCTTTATCATGAACAACCCTTCCCTACTTGATTTTAAGGGAATTCTGATAGGAATAAGTCTAGAATTTTAAGCTAAAACCTACATGTTAAAAATTCAAGCAACATTTTATTTGTAAAACTTCATGGAATTCAATATTTTTACTACTAAGCAAGATATTAGGGAAATAAGTGAAATAAATATTAAATTCAAGAAAACAGAAAAAGGGAACACAAAGACATAAACCCAATAGAAGAGACAAAAATATAAAGCTAAAATCAGAATGAAAACAGAATTTTATATGAATCCAAGACATTTATTTGCAGTAAATAAACAGTAAGCTAACTCAATTATGAAAGAACCCAAGAGAGATGAAATGAAATCAGTTTAAACTCTATGTCAACTGATTTTAAATTCTGAATAAAAGAGACTATCAATAAATATAAATGAATACAATTAAGTCAGGATTATATGAACAGATCAGTATCAACGGATGAGACTGAGAAAGTTATTAAAAAGTTGAGTGCTGTGCTGTACTCAGTCATGTCCAATTCTTTGTGATCCTATGAACTGTAGCCTGCCAGGCTCCTTTGTCCATGGGGATTCTCCAGGAAAGAATGATGGAGTGGGTTGCATGCCTTCCTGCAGGAGATCCTCCCGACCCAGGGATGGAACCCAGGTCTCCCACATTACAGGCAGATTCTTTACCATCTGAAACACCAGGGAAGCCCCAAAAGCATTAAAAAGTTACCCCTGTTAAAAAAGGACAGTTCAGGAATGACAGGAAGGCCTGGCGTGCTGTGATTCATGGGGTCACAGAGTCGGACACGACTGAGTGACTGAACTGACTGACTGACTGACTGAAGGAAAACAATGCCAAGTGACCACCTCCTATATACAGCATCCAGTCCACTGGCATCTCTCCCACAAGGCCTCCCCAGATTCGTACCTTCTTCCACAAACTCCTGGAGCCTAGAAATAATCTTTCTGTCTCCCAGCTCATATGCCTACTGGTAGAGTTTCTATCATTACAGTATTTCCTTCTAGTCATATGGATGGCCAAAAACACATGAAAAGATGCTCAACATCACTACTTTATCAGAGAAATGGAGATCAAAACTTCAATTTGACATCTCCTCACACTGGTCAGAATGACCACCATCAAAAAGTTTACAAACAAATGCTGGAGAGGATGTAGAGAGAAGGGAACTCTCCTACACTGTTGGTGGAAATGTAGATTGGTATAGCCACTATGGAGAACAGTATGGAGGTTCCTTTAAAAACTAAAAATAGAACTATTATGTGATCCTGCAATCCCACTCCTGGGCATGTATCCAGAGAAAACCACAATTTGAAAAGATACATGTACCCCAATGTTCATGAAGAAGTGAAGTGAAGTCGCTCAGTCGTGTCCGACTCTTTGCAACCCCTATAAAAAATGTAATTAATATAAATATAAAAATTTAAAAATTTAGCTACACTTACATAAAATCTTGCACAGTGTCTAGAATACAGTATGAATTTGACAACTACTTGGCAAAATAAAGAGATGGAGGATGAATGATACCTTCTCTGAGTCTGTTTCAGACCCCCTTACTATTCTCTCATCATATGAGCTTTTGTTTTATCTTATAGGATAATTTACCAAAGAGGGGGAAAAAAGAAATCCTAAAAGAAGGGCTACATGACATCCGTCTTTGTTGGCTCAAGCTGCTATCACAAAATACCATAGACTGGGTGCCTTAAAACACAGATACTAATTTTCTCCGAGTTCCAGAGGCTGGAATCTGAGATCAGGGCACCAGCATGGTTGGGTTCTGATGAGAACTCTCTCCCTGATTTGGAAAAGGCCACCTTCTCGCTGTGTGCTCACCTGGCCTTTCCTTTACATCAGTGCATGATGTCAAGAGGGAGGGTGCTCTCTTCCTCTTCTCAGAAGAGCACCAATTCCATCACGGGGGCCTCAAGCCCTCATCTGAACCTAATTTCTCTCCAAGGCCCCCACCTCCTGATGCCATCACATTGTGAGTTAGGGTTTCAACCTATGAACCTGGGGGGAGACGGAACATTCAGCCCATAACGACTTCAACCACGGCCACGTTCCTGCTGCCGCTCTCCTCTGCTCATCTCTTACACTTGAAGTATGTAAACAGAGCAAGCGGCGGGTGAGGGGTGGGGGGTGGGGGGGGCAGCGGTAGCTCATCTATCTCCCTTGTGTGTTCCATGCAGCAGTTACCCTCCTGCAAGCATCTCTCCACTGGAAGATTAGAAGTACAAGAAGACGAGCCTCCTTGCTGACCTGAATTGAATTGTGGCAGCTGAGAAGGCAAGGCAGCTCTGGGGCCTGCAGCTGGAGGTTGGTTAGGGAAGAACTGGGAGCTGCTCCTGCCTCCCCAGCATCCCTGAGCACACAATCTGCTGGATTATTGACAATGCTGAGTGATGTGGATGGCATTTATTAGTTTTCAATAGCTGCTATAAAATGAACTTCACGCCATCTGCAAAATTAGGATTCAGAAGCAGCCCTGGATATTAAAATATTTGTGGCTGCCTCTGCTATTATACAAGATTTTACATTTTATAGGCCCCTCATGGGACCAGGAATGTGAATTAAGATACATATTTAGAAGGCAGTAAATAAACTTACGAAAGCAGCAGTACAATTAATGAATTATCAAAAAATTATGTGTGGAAGGGGAAACAGTTTTTCTATACAGAGAGTCAGAAGCTAAATGGGGTTTCAACATTCTCCTGTCACTATTATTAGGACATTAATAGCAAAAATAATATAACAAAATTCATGAAGAAGATTTTTTTTCACAAGATGAATATACAGCTCTATGTATAACAGACAGATCTAGCAAGTGATGGGCTTCTTCTCTCTTGTGTCCCACTGGACCATGGAGCTTGTCTAATTATTCAAGAGCATCCTATAGTATTCTCTGCAACAGAGTAAATGTTTTGATCAAAAGAATTCTGTAGAAACCGTTCCAAGCCTTATTCTAAAGCCACCAATTTTTTAGCATAATTACTGTGTGTGTCACTTTCTCTTTAGCCCACATTCCCATAGCAGATACCATCACAGCATGATTCAAAGATGTAAATCAGAGCCAGTTACTGTCAATATGAATTCCCCAGGCATCGCAGTGTGACTCCCGAACCCTGGCTGGACAGGACCATCACCCTTTTAAATGAGTGGTGCTCATTTTGGTACTGACCCTGGGGCAAGATCAGCGGTAGAGGGACGAGCCCCTGGTTCTGGTTCAATTTCAAGAAAACTGTAGTTCTCATATTTGTCTGAAAAGTCACCTCCCATATCCATCCCTCCTTCCACAGGCCCTTAGAGACAACACGGAGGAAAGCTTGTCTCTTATCTTCTCCAGCAAGGAAGTATTATGTCAGCCCATGCTTATCAATGATGCCTGTGATCAGGCCTGATGCCTCAGAACAAGTCAGAGTGTGATTCTGACAGTAATCAGTCTGCATGCCCCAGCCTCACAAGGCCAACCCTCAAAGCAGGTCTCAGAAATGGACACACTCGGAAAGAGGAAGCAATGGGTTAAAAAGATGAATATTTGCATGATGTGACAGCTCAGGATGAGGCCATCACTCGAGCTCTCATTCCCTCTTCCAAATCTGCTCTTTTCTTCCAATCACACTTCCACATCAATCAAGCCAGGCCTGGGGAAGCCAGCCTCTCAGGCTTTGCCTTTGAAATGATGCTTGTGCTAATGGTGGTCAGAGCCCTAAGAGGCCATTCCCTGAAGTATCACTGAACTGAAACATAATCCAAAAGATAGAAAGGCTTTGGCCTGGTACTTTACATTAGAGCAAAAATAATCATGGTAATAGCATGCATTTTCCTTGATACCTTTCATTCAATAATATCCAGCAATTTGTACATGAGTAATTAAGAAAACACTCTTTTGTGGGAAGTTACTAATTCAGCTCCCATTTTAAAGAGAGACAGAAAGAAGCTTAATGATTTCTCCCCAGGGGAGACCAGAGTAGGTAGCAGAAGCACTGGGTATGCAGTGATTTGTAGCATAAGATCTCTCATGTACGTCTCTAATCCCCAATATTGGGCTCACAAAATTGCTTCAGAGCAGAGTTCGTCTTAAGTCTCTGGGGTGGCGTTGCTGTGTTCCATTCATGAGCTGCCTGGTTCTGCTATGGAAGCAGCTGCATTTCATAGCTGTTAGTGAATATCTTTGTACTCTCCTTTCATCACATGATGTATGTCATTCCTCTCACTGGCGTTTCCAATCACTGAGAGCAGCAGAACCATAGAATGAATTGGAGCGCTGTAATTTTCCCCCCTCATTGATGTGAGGGGAGGGAAAGAGGAGATGGGGAGGGAAATGGGCAAGGTGGACTGTTCTTTCAAATCTCCCAACCACAGCACAATCCTACGCTTCTCATAGCTCAGGACTGCTAATTCAAGTTCCCTCGTCTCTCCAATTGTCTGTCTTCTGCCAGTCTCTTCAATAAGCCCTGGCTGCTTCTCTTCTCAGAAGACCAGCCCATAGACCAGGAAGGTACCACATCACCTAGGTGACCAGGGCACGGGGCCTGGGTTTCTGCCTGCCGGCACTCTCATCCCCTACCTGTTCAGGAACCCTGCCATTTGTCAGAGAGAAGTTTTGGACTGGGACTGGGAAATGACATTTGATATTAGAGATGGGATTCTTGGGTGGTAGTGGTCATTATTTGTTATTATCCTTTTCATGCTGGGATGCTGTGTATCAAGGCTGATGTAACTGGAAAATATGTCATTAAATTTCTATCTCGTTCATGTGAAATTTAAGCTGACAAAGGGAAAAAGACAATTACCAGATTGCTTTTAAAGGCGTTTTTCATTCTGAGGCCAGCCAAGAACTTGGAGAATATTGGTTGTAGGTATGCAATTTCTTTGTAAAATAGACAGAACTTGAAGATGGAAGATGGAATTTATGGTTGTTATTAAAATGGTTGCTGGGGTTCTCGAAGGTAACTATGAGTTGTGTTCTTAAATAACTTCAATAATTATAGCAGTAATTAGCACAGGTAGGCATACTTGAAAGTATAACATGCAAGTAGATAAATATACTAGCAGCTATATAAATGAAGCACTCTGCAAACATAAACTGCTATATAAATGCTAATTAATTACATAAGTAGGCATACAAGATGGGATGGTTATTCATATTACCGCAAAGATAAACAGGCAGTGCATCTGACAGCTAGGCTTCTCCCTCCTCCCACTTCCAGCCTCCTACAATGGTAAGCCCCTGTCAGGGAAGGGGGGAACTCTGTGCCTGCACTGTCCAACTTGCCAGCCACAAGGGCTACTGAGCACTGCAAGTGTGGCCAGTCCCAAATGAGATGCAATGCAAGGCTAAGACAGACACCAGATTCTGAAGGCTTAGTTTGAAGAAAAAAAAAAAGAAGGCAGAATGTCCCATTAATAATGTTTGTATTGATTCCAAATGGAAATGATACTATTTTGGATCTCGGGTTAAACTTATTATGAAAATTAATTTTACCTGTTTCTCTTTACTTTTGAAATAAGCCACTAGAAAATGGAAAATTATATTTGTAGCTCACATCTGCAGTCTAAAGTACACTTTCACTCAACAGTGTTGCTCTGGACTATTAAACCTGTATGGAACTGGCAATATATGCATCCCTTTTTTGGCATCACAATCCCTGTGGGTCACCAGGCCCAGGAGACTGTTTTTAAATGCTCTTCCATTTGTAGAGATATTTATCTTTCAAGGCACTTAGTGCTCAACTGGTTCAACCTCACCATGACTGTCACTGACCAATTAGGGATCCAAAGCCCAGAGAGAAAATGAATTTGTCTGGATAGCATAAACTCGAGAGACTGACCCAGGACTACAAAATGTCCTCTGGCCAGACCCACTCATCACAGAGGTACTACCAGGGCTTGAGAACTAGAGGACACCATAGGGCTGGGTAAAAGTCACAAGTCAAGTTGGCAAACTATGAAATCTCCTCCCCTCCCTAAGCATACCTTCCTAACAATCCAGTGGGCCAGGTTCCATGCTAGAATTCTGAGATTTCTCTGGTTCTCCAGACTATGACCTGGAAGACAGTGGCCAGCACCAGAGAGACATCACCATCGAATCTGCAATTCCTCTCCCATGGCAGAGACATAGCTGGGAAGCATTCCAGAGCTGGGTCTTCTAAAGCATGGCTGAGCAGGGCACCCCATGCTACAGTTGCAGGGAACTCCTCCTGGCCTGACTCACATTCTGCCTCTGTGCCCATGTTACAACACTTCCTTCTGCACAACTGAACAGACATCTAACCTTGTTTCATCCCAATCATAATTATTACTCCTGACAAAGGAGGGCATTCTTGGGTCTCAAGACACAGCAACAAAGAGGTGAAGTGCTAATACCCTTGGCACATTCAGATCTCATTGCTTCTCCTCTGTCACCCTTACAAACACATACATACACATATGCACACACGCACTGAGACACGCACACACCATACACATACACAAACACACCCAGACAACTCTTTAAGTGGAGTCAGGAACCCTCCAGAAGGCAGAGTAATCATTCTCTTTCCTGTCATTTGTTTATTTGTTTGTTTAGAAACACTGGAACTATGCTGATTTGCGTGATGTTTTCATAAATTTGCATCCCACATTGAGGAGGCCCTCTCTCTTTAGCATCCCACACTACTGTGGAAATGTGGCCAGCTTTCCCTGTGTTGCAAAGAAACACAAAGGAAAGCTTTATTTCTGCAAACATTTATTACAATGAGGCTTTTAAATGCTTCAGAACATAGGAGGATTTTGTTTTAATTAAAGTACCATTGTGAGGAATGTTTATGAAGCCATCCCTTTCTTATTGTGGTCACTGAGCAGCTTGGAAGCATGAGAGCAGGTGAACAGGGAGATGCAGAACGTCCTGCTCTGGGAAGGATATTTTTAAATGATCCATCTGGGACAGTGCTGAGCAATTCCCTCTGGATTTCTGTCTTCCGAGCCTCTGAAATTCTGCTTGCCCAGTGGTTTGCATATGAGAACTCCCAAGGTGATACTGCCATATTACTGAGGACCTCTGTCCACCCAGCCTGGCTCAGTGGTCCCTACGTGGGGCTCAAACAAGTGTGTAAGCTGTGTTACGTGCCTGCTCAAGCTTCATATTTTTGGAACAGTGACTATACTATGTATACATGGCCACCTGAACCTAATTATTCAAAAGAATTAACAAAAAGGTCTTCACCAGCCCTGTACATGAATGTGATAACAAAGAGTCTTGCTGAAAATTATATCATGTGTGCACAAACCCCACTGTCTCTGACATAATGGCCTTGCCCAGGTACACTCCCCTCCCTCTCCCAACCCAGTAAATCACCCATTTGCCTTCGCCATGTTCCTTCTGCCTTCTGATGACAAGCTGTTCACAGAATTAAAAGCCCAGAGGACGAGGTGGGGAAGGGACCCAGGACCTCACTGGCTCTCCAGCCGCTGCACACCGAATGGCCAAAATAGAAAATGGAGGAGATGACAGCTTACCAAGGGAAGGGAGAAACACTAAACAGATAAGTATAACACAAAGAGGGTGGCCGTCCTCCCGGCCACTGTGCTGGGAGCTGACATGGCCTCGGGGTCCTGAGTCACGGATTTCTTTCCTGGGAAGCAGGGGAAAGTTCCACAGGACTGGGACTCGGGCCAACCCAGGGAACTCCTGTCTCTTGCCACAAGAAGCTATGTGGTCTTGGCCAGTTTGCTTAGCCTCTCAACCTGAATTTCTGAATCTCTAAGCTGGGATAATAATATTGTAAGTATCCTGTTTAGAGACTAATAGAATGAAATCATTTCATACATTATTTGTGAGAGAAAGCCCTGTTGGATTTGTGTGAAACTGTCTCCTTCAGACTTTACATTGCCTCTCACAGAGTAAAAAAGGAATGCGACTGCAGGGTATTTTTTTTTTCTTTTTTTAAAGTCAATCCATGAACATTTCTAGACCTTCTAGTGTGTGTTCAACCGGCACCAGGTAAACTAAGCTATGCAGCGTTACCAGCTGCCTTATCTCTTCCAGGCCTCCCCAGGCCCCAACAAGCCCCTCCACAGGTCTGCTTCTAAGGTCCCCATACATCATTTTCAAATACCGAAAATGATGACTCGACTGCTCTTGTCAGTCATCATTTCCGCCCTCGTGACCAAATCCGACAGACACCTCTCTGTTCTCATCTCACGCAGCAGTATCCTCTTTTCTGGAGCACTCTCGTCGCTTGGCTTTTGTTGTCTCTCTCTCTCTCTCCTGACTTTCCGAATCTCAGCGGATCTTTCCTTTTTCTCCACTGTCGTCTCTGTCTCCTCCCTGTTCCACATGTGACTGTTACTCAGGGCTCAGTTCTATTCTCCCTCTCTTCTTGCCTCCCTTCCTTCCTTTTCTGAATATGCTCGCCCCAGGTGGTCTTGTCATTCCCAATGTTTAATTCTATGGATATGCTAATGAGTACAAAATTTATAATTATAGCCCATACTTCTCAGAGATCCATGCTTCTGTATCCCACTTCCTATGTGGTGTTCTTAACTTGAGTGTACCAGACACCTCTCAATTGTAATATTTTTTAACATTTTTGAAACAAAAGTCTTTGCTTCTGGTCCCCAAACTTGCCTTTACCCCTTCCCATACAAGTACCCAGCACCTAAAGCAAAACCAACAGCCTATGCAGTCTTAGCCAGTTTGCTTAGTCTTTCAACCTGAATTTCTGTATCTCTCAACTTGAAGAGCAAACTCATTAGGGAAAGACCCTGGTGCTGGGGAAAATTGAAGGCAGGAGGAAAAGGGGATGACACAGGATGAGATGGTTGGATGGCATCACTGACTCAATGGACATGAGTTTGAGCAAGCTCTGGGAGATGGGGAAGCACAGGGAAGCCTCGGTGCTGCAGTCCATGGGGTCGCAAAGAACAGACACGACTCAGCAGCCGAAAAACAACAAAGGCAAAACCATGGGTTCATTCTTGATTCTCCCTACACTTCCTACACTGTCAGTATCCAACCTTCGAGCAAATCCTATAGAACCAACCTGAAAAATGTGTCATGATCCTGTCTGTTTCCACCACCACCAGCCCAGACCAGACCACCATCATCTCTCACTGATCTCTCTAATTCCAACTTTTTTTCATCATTTAACTCCATCCTTTCTCCACACAGCAGGAAAGTAAATTACAATGTAAATTTGATCAACACTACACAAAACATTGGTGGCTGAAATGGTAAAGTGTCTGCCTACAATGCAGGAGACCTGGGTTCAATCCCTGGGTCGGGAAGATCTCCTGGAGACGGAAATGGCAACCCACTCCAGTCTTCTTCCCTGGAAAATTCCATGGATGGAGGAGCCTGGTAGGCTACAGTTCATGGGGTCACAAAGAGTCCAACACGACTGAGCGACTTCACTCTTCACTCACACAAAACATTACACAAAAATTGGATCATGCCATTCCTCCACTTAAAACTCCTTAATGGCTTTCTATTTCACCTGGAACAAAATCCAGTTCCTTCACTATAGACTCTTGGGCCCAGCGTGACCTGGTCTCTGTCCATCTTTCCCCCCTCATCTCATGTCAGGCTCTCCCCATGGCTCAGTGATTTCTAGCCACACCGATCTCTCCATTACACAAACATACGCAGCAGTTTTTCCTCCGCACTGTGGCCCTTCTCTCTCACTTTTGCATTTGTTTAAATGCTATGTCCTCGAGACACCGCCTCGAACACCTCAATTGAAAAGCAGATTGCTCCCACAAGCTTCCGTTATGTTCTACCTTAGCTCTTTCTTTGTTCCTTGTCACAATATTTATTTTTTTCTGGTGAAACTTCTGTCTCATCTGTGTCCTTCTGCAAAATGTGAGCACCATGGAGGCAAGAATGGACCATACTGAACTTGTTCCCCATTGTGTTGTCACTGCTTAGCACGGTGGGAATGAAGGGAGGAAAAAATGAAAAACTTAAATCTTAATAACATTATCAAGAGTTTTCATAATCCTTCTCCTCAAGTTATAGTTCCAGCTTGATTTTAAGACTTTGGACACACTTGAGATATCTATTCCTGTGAAAACTCCTAAATAGCCATCTCTGGTAGCTTCCAGCCTCTTACAGGCCACATTCAGATGTACAGGAATTAGACCCTCCAGAAAATGAAGTTGACATGATGTATGTCTAATTTGACTTCTTTGTGAAAACAATGTTCCCCAAATAGCTTTTTGTAGCAATAACTGTCAACCCAACAAGTAATTAATTTAAATAGGGTAATTTTATAAATTATTGTCTACATCAGTATACTTCTGAGCATAAAAATGTGCACTTTAAATAATAGCTGAAAGACAAGGAGCATAAATTAGACTGTCCCAAGAAAACCAGGAAAAGATGCCCTAACATTAAAAGACATGCTCATTCACTGTGTGGTTCAAATCTTCCCAGAGCTTGCAAGTAAACAAGTTAACACGATGGTTAATCATAAAATTATATTCATAATGATATGAACCAATACCCTACTCTATAAAATTCTTACATTTTTCTCCACAATCATGATCTATTTTGTATGACAAAAATTAGCAAGTAAAGGAACCCATTTATAAATATGAGGGGATCCAGAAGGATTTCTTTGGGGAGGATTTGATAAGTGTCTTTCAGGAGATATTTGAAGATTTTTAGTCTCTGGACAGAAGCCTTTTTGATAAATCAATGACAATAATGTTCGCTGAACCCTTACCATACCCCATATCAAATATAAAAAATGTACTTCCTATTTTCAACTAAAGGAATACACATAAGGAGACTGAGGTTCAGAGGTTTGCCCAAGATCACAAAATAGGGAGCCCCAAAGCCAGGCTCACCCCAGATATGCCTCCTCCAAGGCCTATATTCTTCACCATTGCTTGCCCCTAAGACTATTTGTCGTCCTGACTTCTTTTTCTTGTTGTAATTTAGACACCAGACTCTGTACTCCCATCCACACCGTGATGCTCTTCTTCCATTTGAAAGGGGGCTCCTTCCTGTGCTGTGCTGAAAACTCACCAGGGTATCTCTGGCAGAATGCCTAGGGACTGCAATGGGCTGAGAGCTGCCTGTCTATACCTGCCTAGAGGAAACGAACCAGAAAATGTAACAGCTGAAAGGGATCTTGGATACAGTTCCTTCTCCTTGCTTTATACATGAGAAAATCAGGAAGATGAGTTGACTCACCCAAAGTCACACAGCCTAGCAGCCAAAAGCCAGAAGCGGAACCCTGGTCTCCTGACTCCCAGTCCAAAATTCAGTGGTACAGAAATAATATATGGAATATAGGATCTTTAGAAAATGTTTCCATATAAATGTTTTATACACTGTAAATAATATATATATATTTAGAAAATCAATGTAAATATTTTATAGGCTGCAGCACAACTGTCAAGTTTGGAATTAAATCTATGGTTCTGGAGCAGTGCCGCACATACACAATATGATATAATACACTGAGGTCTGGGCAGCCATCCCTACATTGTGTCTGCATTTTCCTAGACTGGCAGAATTCAGGCTGCACAGCCAGCTGCCTCCTCGGCCCTCACATTCTCAGTTGTCCAACTGCCAGGGGAGTGCAGTCCATGGGAAAAGGGGCTGAGCAGAGACTGCACATCCTAGAGGTTTTTGCAGCTACCCCCGGAGAGTAAAGCTCTGACCACCCTAAGATCCACGCTAGGAAAAGAAACAGAGAAGCCCAGACCTCCCAGGTCAATCTGGGCTACTGCTGCACTGCTTTCCTCTAAGAAACCATGAGGCTTGGGCAAGGAACATGCTAGCTAGACAACAAATACGCATGGAACACACAGGGAGCCAGTGTAGATCTAGGGTCAGAAATCTTTCCTAATGTTCTGCTTTGCCCACAGTCTATGGGATCCTGAAGGCCATTGTGGAGCAGGTAAGGAACTCCAGCGGGGGTGGATTTTGTGCCAGATGAGTAAGATGAGGACTTAGATTCAGAATTAGAAACTAAAGATCTAAAAACATGTTATGCCGCTTACATAGTTGAACATGTGGAGTAAAACTTTAGGCTTTTTATGTCGATAAAGTAAAAATTTTAATTCCTTTTGATCTTTTTGGTTAACTCTCATCTCTGGCCAAAAAAAAAAAAAAAAACCCACTTCTAAAGCTTTGTGACATGATCAAGAAATCATNTTACATAGTTGAACATGTGGAGTAAAACTTTAGGCTTTTTATGTCGATAAAGTAAAAATTTTAATTCCTTTTGATCTTTTTGGTTAACTCTCATCTCTGGCCAAAAAAAAAAAAAAAAACCCACTTCTAAAGCTTTGTGACATGATCAAGAAATCATTAAAATATAGTCCCTAGAACCCCAGAAATTTTTATGTGGAACACTTGAAGTAATCAAATTGTATCCAAATTTTAACTTTTAAAAAGATCTTTCTTACAACTTTCCTTATATTCTCTCTTCTGTAGGTTGAATTGCATTCCCCCAAATTCATATGTTGAAGCCCTAGACCCCAATATATTAGAACATGATTGTATACGGAGAAGGCAATGGCACCCCACTCCAGTACTCTTGCCTGGAAAATCCCATGGATGGAGGAGCCTGGAAGGCTGCAGTCCATGGGGTCGCTGAGGGTCAGACACGACTAAGCGACTTCACTTTCACTTTTCACTTTCATGCATTAGAGAAGGAAATGGCACCCCACTCCAGTGTTCTTGCCTGGAGAATCCCAGGGACGGGGGAGCCTGGTGGGCTACCGTCTGTGGGGTTGCACAGAGTCGGACATGACTGAAGTGATTTAGCAGTAGCAGTGTTTGGAGTTGGGGCCTCTGAAGAGGTAGTTAAGGTAAAACGGAACCATTAGGGTGGGCTCTAAGCCTGTCTGACTGATGTCTTTATAAGAAGACGTTTGGTCACAGGGACACCTCTGCACACAGGAAAGATCATGTGAGGACCAGTGAGAAGGTATCCATCTCTAACCCAGAAAGAGAGGTCTCAGAGGAAACCAAACCATGAACTAGAATTCCAGCCTTCGAAACTAGAAGAAAATTGATTTCTGTTCTGTAAACCAGTCTGTGATACTTCATTATACCAGTCAAACTAACACACCACCACCACTCCCAATGAGCCCCTCAGATTGAAATGCAAGGACCTAAACCACTAGATCCTAGTAACATGTTCTATTAATGAACATACTGTGTTGGTTACATTTATATTAGTACTCTGTTCTTGACCTAGTAACAATTTTGAAATAGATTATAAAGGAATCACATTTTATTTCCATGTATCAGTAGAGTTTAAATATGTATTAACACCAATAAACTACACGTACTTTTATTCAGAAGTTACTCATAGACACCCAGAACTAAAAAGCACACATCAGATACTATGATTCTGCACCTAAGTGTACAGGTACCACCTTCCTCTATGAGGAAGCGGGTAGAACTTCCACAGATCTGGGCAGTTTTATCTTTCAGGATCACTGCTTCTGGTGAATGCTACCTTTCCCGGCCTCTAGAGTATAGTCAACTCTTGGCTCTTAGTCAAGATTTACTAGCTTGTGTATTCACCATAGGAAAAAAAATACAGTGATATAAATTAACAACAACAACAACAAAATCTATGTTTCAGGAGGGATCAACTGTTTGAAACTATATACCAAAGATGCAGGGCCACTGCCACCCCAGCCAACTGTAAACACTCCCGTCTGCTGGAATCCCCATGTTTCCACCCATGCACAGGGAAGGAAGCAGCACAAGGTCTGACTAGCAGAATCTTGGGAGTTCCCACCAACTGTAAACTCATGTTACTGCACTGTCCCTTTCTTTGATTTTTTTGGGGTCAACCAGAGGATTATTAACTACCTGCTTCTCACATTTTAATCTGAGATTAGAGAAAAACAGAAGTATGCTCTGTAGAGCAAAACTTGAATTTTGCTGCAAAAAAACCCCCAAGATCTGGAGTTTTGATTTAATGCTAGAACCAGACTTACAGAGAGTGGATGGGGAGTAAAAGCCACTGAAGCAACTGACATTAAGAAGTTGGGTAATTTACCTTCAGAGCTGTGTGGTTTGACTGTGATGCATGGGATCTGGGGTATGAGACACTAGGCAAAGACACATGGTGCGGCTGCCCGACAGAGGTGCTGAATGATGGCAGCAGTGTGGGGCAGAAGCTGCTAGCAGAAACAAGATCAAGTTGGCATTGCACTTTATCACCTAGACCATCTGCTGGACAGCTTAGAAGGCAAAGGACCATTTGCTAAGTGACAAACTGATGTCATCTTCTTCTAATGTTCAACGAAAGAGCTCTGCCAAGAAGCAGACAATAACAAGACTATATTACCACTTTTCATTAAGCAATTTGTGATATTTTGAGTCCCCTAAGTATTATGCTTGCATTATTTTTATACTTAGATAACATCTGTAAAACACAAAATGTGTCCCTAAATATTAGATGTCATTTTAAGTAAATTGGTGTTCATTAAGCCCATTACAAAGTTTTGCCTGGATTTGTTTAGCTGCTATTGGGGGTTGTCTATAACGCTTTCTACTTTTCCTGCATTTAACCTCTCGTGCACATTACCTCAACCACCTGACAGCTGATGGTACACAGGTACATCTCATGATGATCCCCACGGCTCGGACTTGACATTAGAGGTGGACCACCTGGAGCCAATGAGATGGTCTGCACATTTCAACACAGAAGCCAAACCCATAGAAATTTCACAGACACCCGCCCCCGCCCCCACCCCGCAGACATTCCTTTGTCTTTGGAAGATGTATGCTTACTCTGCCATAAATGAGTATTTCTTCAGGAAAGGCTAGCTTTGTCTCACTGTTCTGATCAGTATTTCTGTCTCTCTCTCTCATACACACACACACAAATGATAACTTCCTATATAGGATGCTTTGACGATCTGCACATTTTACCACTGTCTTTATCGTGACGATATCTATGCACAGATTATAATACTAGATTCACACATGGTTTTGTTAGGGGAAGCACACTGACTGAAACCACCCACCCTGGCCAGGCACCACAGTAACCATTTGCATGAGCTGTTTTACAACAGGAGGTCCTGGTAAGGAACATAGAACAATAAGCCACACTAACCTGAAGAATTCAAGAAAAGTCAAAAAGAGACACCATGTGTCCAACCACCTCCCTGAATCCTTGCAGGCATCCCTCTTGGCCGAGCAATGGGTGTGCCACCAGGAAGGACTATGAGTCAGAATGATTGGCAAAAAACAGCTGGGAAACTAATCCCATCACCATAAAACCCGAAACTGTGAGCCATGTGGCAGAGCAGTTCTCCTGGGTTCCCTTACCCTGCTGCTCTCTGCCCAGACGTCCCTTCCCAATAAAGTCTCTTGCTTTGTCAGCATGGGACTCTAGTATCCATATGCTCATGCTACTAACAGGGCCTCCTCTACAGCTCTGCAACTTCCTAGAATGTTCTAGCAATTTCTTCACCTGGTTTTTTATTTCACTGGCAAAACTGACATTATTGAGTGAAGAATTATAGGACGGATGAAAAGCTGAATTCCAATAACCTCACACATTCAATGTGGTAGCTTCAAAAGAAGCAGGAGTATCAGAAGATACGACTATTTTAAGTCCTACAAATTGCCCTCAGCAAGCTCCTGTCTAGCCAGGCTGCCCTCTTCCTCTGCTTCTGTTTACTTCAGGAAAAAAAATCTCTCCATTTCAGAACTACAGGGATGAAAGTAACAAGTGTAAAACTCATTCAAATTACCTCCAAGTGTGGGTCTGTTTTGGGACCAAGATCCAGTCCCATCACATTCAGGGACATGACAATAATCTTCAGGAGTGATTAGCCCACCTGTGCTTGTTGGCTTTGAACAGGCACCTCATCTCAGCACTAGATTCTAGTCAGGGGGGCAGGCTGTCACAAAAACCGTTCTTGACTGCAAGGATCAGCAAACTTCTCTGTAAGCAGACAGACAGTAAGTACTGTAGGCTTTGTGGGCCATGTGGTCTCAACTCCTCAGTCATTTCATCACAGAGCAAAACCAGGCACAGACAAAACAAAAGCAAATGAGCGTAGCTGGGTTACAGTAAAAACGTCCTGGAATTTTATTATCATAGAGTTTCCAGGTGCCCTGACTTTTCTTCTTTTGACTTTTTTCAACTATTACGAAGTATGAAAACATTACTTAGTGCATTGCCTATACAAAACCATCCCAAGCTACCAAAACACAAGCAACCGACTGGGACACACAGAGCCCTCCTCGGCAAAGTCTACCCAGCTCTCCCAAGAGTCGTATAACTTCCCCTGGGGCTTAATGTTTGGCCTGGCAGGCTTGCTGGAGGAGGGAGATTTTACTGATCTTTCTTTACTGTGTGACAATGAGCATCTCATTACAGAGGAGACATCCAGGGATGAGATGAGCAGGTTAGAGTTCCTGGTAGGAAGGAATGCTCCATCCCCCATTCTTGTCGTCAGTGTCCCTGACGCATGACTACTGTCACAGGGTTGCTCATCTGTCAGACAAGGTTTCCATGAATCGTGGATGATATTAATGAGCATCTTTGCAAAAGCTCCCTGTACTGTATGCCAAGAAATAATCTTCATCCTGACAGTAGCAATTAGCAATGAATGTTTTCTCTCTCCTTTTAAAAGATTGGTATTTGAAGCCAATATGTGTTTTATAGATTAGCTATCTTTTGCTACAAGAAACAAAGGTGGATGAGAGAGATCTATATGTTGATCTCAAGTTTTCATTTATTGCCTTTGAGAATTTCAGCCAAAGTTTTCTTACTATCAGAGAGGGCAATGGCAACCCACTCCAATACTCTTGCCTGGAGGGTCCCATGAATGGAGGAACCTGGTAGGCTGCAGTTCATGGGATCTCGAAGAGTCAGACACGACTGAGCAACTTCACTTTCACTTTTCACTTTCATGCATTGGAGGAGGAAATGGCAACCCACTCCAATGTTCTTGCCTGGAGAATCCTAGGGATGGAGGAACCTGGTGGGCTGTCGTCTATGGGGTCGCACAGAGTCAGACATGACTGAAGTGACTCAGCAGCAGCAGCAGCAGTTTCTTACTATAGCAGAGGAGGAAAGAGGGGTTTCTATTTCTTCTCTCTTAATAAGTGGCACAGAAAGTGTTAGTCACTTAGTCATGTCCAACTTTTTGCAACCCCATGGACTGTAAGCCCACCAGGCTCCTTTGTCCATGGAATTCTCCAAGCAAGAATATTGCAGTGAGTAGCCTGTTCCTTCTCCAGGAGATCTTCCTGGCTCAGGAATAGAACTGGTGTCTCCTGCATTGCACGCGGATTCTTTACCAACTGAGCTATCAGGGAAGTCCTGGGTGATATAATCATAACCTAAAAATCAATCAACTGCATGCTTTAGTAAGATATGTTCTCCAAAGAATAATATAATAAATATAATATATAATGGTTTATATAATATATAATATATGGTTTATAATATATATATTATATATATATGGATTATATATAATATAATATAATATAATATAATATAATAAATGGTTTCTGATGGGGAGTCAATAATCTAAGTGAAACTCCTTATTTCGGAGATAAGAGAAGTGGGAAGCAGATCTAGCCTTGCCAAGACCTTTAAGAGAGCTGGAACAAACCCGCAAGTGTGGGCACCAGCACCTGGTTAAGGACTGCGAGCCCCAGTGGATTCGAGGTGTGAGATTGGAATGATGGTGGGAGGCTAAAGAACAGCTTCATTAAGACAAAAGCCAGCATCTGCATTAGGATATGGTGAGGAATAAACAGATCCAAGGCATTTTGAAGAAGGGACTGAAAAGACTGAATAACTGGATTCATGATATGAAGGGGAGGATGCATTGGATCACTGTAAACCACGGAAACTGACTCTGGCCTGCAAAAGACAAAAAAAACAAACAAGCAAACAAATACAAAACACACACAATAATGAAAGGTTATGGGTAGCTCAGAGAACCTAAGGCTTCCCTGGTGGCTCAGACGGTCAAGAATCCGCCTGCAATGCAGGAGACCTGGGTTTGATCCTTGGGTTGGGGAGATCCCCTGGAGGAGGGCATGGCAACCCACTCCAGTATTCTTGCTTGGAGAATCCCACAGACAGAGGAGCCTGGAGGGCTACAGTCCATGGGGTTGCAAAGAGTCAGGAACGACTGAGCAACTAAGCATAGCACAGCACAGAGAACCTAAGGATAATCTGAAAATTCACGTGAACCTTGGGTCTAGGTTATAGTCAGTTTCTTGAGGATGCTGCCACAGGGATGACCCCAGTTCACTGTCAGTAATTTTGTCAGTGTGCTCTAGATTCAAAGTCCGGGTTTCTGGGCAGGGTAACTAAAACAATGGTGGTATTAGCCAATGTCAAGGACCTGAGAAAAGTACATGGTCTTTGATGAGTCACTTTTCTTCCTAAGCCAGAAAACCCTAAAACTTCCATTTCTGTGAGTTAATACATTGCAGCTTTGCTCTTTAATATTTCCTATCTCTCAAATAGCCTAGTGTATGAGGTTAGATTCTCCCAGAATCACACTCTGAGACAAGGATTTATTTGAGGTGATCCAGGAAGCATCAGTAAGGGTGGAAATGAGATAAAAAGGGAAGAAAGTCAAGGCAGATGTGTTGTGAGCAGATTATCGTTGTGAGCCACAGGGGCTCAGCCCCACTGGGGAGCCCCAGGAGACTAGAGAACCCACCTCAGCGTTGTCCCATCAGAGAGTAAGGAGATGAGGGTATTTGTCTACCAACTTTTGCCCCATCATCGGTGAGGGGGCTGCTTCCAGGGCCCTTACCTTGTGGCTTGCTCTGCATGAACTGAGCATGCTTACGTCCTGAAAATGCTCCTGGCAGAGAGCTGCAGAGCCAGCTGATTAAAAAGCACAGCCACGTCAGGAGCAGTGGAGGCCAAAGCACCATGAGCAGGGCATCAAAAGAGCATCTGCTACTTGAGTGTCATTAGCGGTTTGGCTCTTCCAGCATTTTCACCTCAGAGACACAATTACGTTCCATCAGAAGAGCCCAACCAGGGGAACATGAATGGGAAGATCAAAAGCAATTCCTCAGAGCTCAGAAAGAGCCCAAGTCTGGAACTGCCTACTAGACTGTGTCTCTGCTCAACTTCCTGCTCTTTCTGTTGTTTCCTTTCTGTGGCTTCTTTTTGTTTTACTCCTAAAGCCAGGGATCCTTTTCTAAATACATTTTAACACCACTGTCCCCAGACAGCCATGGTGCTACCCTGTGCTGGAACATGCAGGGGAGATGAGTGGAAAAGTGTTACAATTTAAATTAGAAGCGTGAAAACAACACTGGAAAATTCCATCTGAGGCTGTGCCTTTTGCTCAGGAGGAAAATCAGCCTTCGGGAAAATGGATGCTCATTTTGGTGAGTTAGTGATGGGCAAAGGTTTGCTCTGATTTTGCTTTCATTGCCTTTGGAAGGTTTCAGATGGCATCTTGCCTTGACTCTCTGAATCTCAAGCCAAGAGTAAGTGTGATGAGGGGAGACTACTGGGTGCCATATGTGTGTCGTGACAGATCCACGAGCTCAGGGCTAACTCCTTACCTGCCTCAAGCGGTCCATCAGTTCATTGGTTCCAGTCCAACAGTCAGACCTGGCCCTACTGTGCTCGGGACAGTCACTTGAGCTCACATTTCAGCTCAGATCATGATGGGAACAGGACTAGAGCATATTCTCTGGACATTCCACATATATTCGTTATTATTCAGTCGCATTACTGTGTTTTTATTATCCACTTATCTAACTCAGATAAATTGGAAATAGTTGGTGGGGGCATTTCCAAAGTTACTTCCTTTCTCATCTGTCTCACTTTCCTCGCCTAGGTAATGATCTTTGATATCTAATTTATGCCATTACATATGTGAAATGTAACAAAATGGAATAAAGCCAATATTTATATCTTCCATTTATTTAATGGGCTTCCCTGGTGGCTCAGACATTAAAGAATCTGCCTGCAATGTGGGAGATCTGGGTTCGATTCCTGGGTGGAGAAAATCCCCTGGAGAAGGGAAAGGCTACCCACTCCAGCATTCTTGCCTGGAGACTTCCATGGACAGAGGAGCCTGGCAGACTGTAGTCTATGAAGTCACACAGAGCCGGACACAACTGAGCAACTAACAACAACACTATTTAATATTCAACATACAAGGATATTAAAAAGTGATCAGAGCTAATTCCTGAAACACAGTATGTTTAAGAGAGTACCATACTGTTTTAAACTTTGCAGTCTGAACGCGCCCAATCTCGTCTGATCTCGGAAGCTACGCAGGGTCGGGCCTGCTTTAGTCCTTGGATGGGAGACTGCCTGGGAATAGTGTGTTATAGGCTTGGACTTCCCTGGTGGCTCAGGTGGTAAAGCGNTAAGAGAGTACCATACTGTTTTAAACTTTGCAGTCTGAACGCGCCCAATCTCGTCTGATCTCGGAAGCTACGCAGGGTCGGGCCTGCTTTAGTCCTTGGATGGGAGACTGCCTGGGAATAGTGTGTTATAGGCTTGGACTTCCCTGGTGGCTCAGGTGGTAAAGCGGTTGGGAAGATCCCCTGGAGAAGGAAATGGCAATCCACTCCAGGACTATTACCTGGAAAATCCCATGGACAGAGGAGCCTGGCAGGCTACAGTCCACGGGGTCGCAAAGAGTCAGACACGACTGAGCGACTTCACTTCATTTCATAATTTAATAAACCCCCTAATTGCAGGCTTTAATAGCTTAACTGAGACATGTACCCTTCCTTAAATATCTTTATTTCCTAGATAACCTGGCCTGGTCATCCACCCCAGGGATTCAACTACATTCTATTTCCCAATATCTTGCCTACACATTACCTGAGTCTTTAAGTCATCCCCTCCAACTAGAATGCCTGCTCCCAATTAGACTCCTTTGTGTCTACTCTCCACTTCAGACTCTAAGAAGGCAGCACAAGAGACTGACAGCATGTGTTAAAGAGTTGGGTAGAAACAGGTTAGATGGCACCAGGCTTAAGTATCAGCTTTGCTCTTAACTAACTGCATGACCTTAAATTAGCTACTTAAAACACTGAGCTTCAGTTTTTCCATCTGCAAAATGAAAACAAACTACCCTATTCTTAGCATAATTTGTTTCCCATCTCCCAAGCTCCATGTATCTTCCAAAAGAGTGCTGAGATTTCCCCCTTATCATCAAATCAAAGATCCTACTTATTTAAATTGCAAATGAACATAAAAAACCAACATCATAAAATCTGTGCTTTCCTAGTTATCACCTTACTTGAGAGGAGATTTTTATAGTTCATGCTAAAGAAAATCATTTCTCAAAAGCAAGTTCTGGTCTTCCTCATGATCATGTGTCTTGTCTTTATTCATCCCAGAAATATCACTAGATTAATATTAAGGAACAAAAAGTTATAAAACATGTAAGAACTCTCTCCTTTTCTACTTGACAGAGCTAGTCTTGACCACAAGAGGCTGGGCATCTACAAGCAATACTAGGAAAACTGGAGTGGGCCAGGATGCGCACGGGGCTGCCACACAGCAGAGCAAAGGAGAACTGCTGGCTCTGGAACTTGCTTCCCGGGAGCCACCACGTCAGGGGAGAAGGTAACACAGTTGCAGGTGGCAACAGCATGGCAGTGAACATGGCCTTTGACCCTGACCCCAGGTTTGTGGAACAGCTGAGGTCACTAGCCCTTCTGGGTTTCTTCCTTTCTCTGCAGAGTTAAACCTGGCTTCTGGGTTTTCCTTGGATACCAGCATCTTCAGAGCAACCCCTGCATTACTTGTCACTGTTCCTCATGGTAGCCTTAATCAACAGGCAAAGCTGCAACAACCTCTGCCATTTACTGAAGCCTTACTGGGGAACCACCATTTGTACAGTTGCTTGTGCAGAATCGTGGTTCTCATCATTTTCACACCATGGCCTGCATGGAGATTGGTGACATTTTTTTTCTGTAGCACATGGTGATACCCAGGATCTCTTGAAAACCCCTGAAATCATCCAAATAGGCAGACATAATTTCACTTTTCCCACAACTGAACACCGATTGTCCTGACTCTACTCTGGCTGGAGCGGCCGTGGCAGGGTGTTGATCCATACCTGCCTGGCTCATGCACTTTACTACATTCTTGCAAGCGTCACCCCAGCAATGTGTGATCCTTACCCTCATCTGCACAAGCAGCAAAGCTCCTGGGCTTTGGTCAGAAACAATTCACCTCCCCCACTCTGGGTACAGAGAAATCTCATCATATGTGCATTTTAACTTGAGGGAAATCAACCACACATGCCGAGCCATCAAAGATGTGTATAAGAGACAGGGCCTGCATGGAGATTGGTGACATTTTTTTGGAACATTGATATAAATGGGTGAGGCTCCTCGGCTGCAATGATGGGTTTCAAGTCACTGGTTTCAATGATTGCTCTAGTCACGAATGCTAAGGGTTGAGGGACAATGTCTCAACTCACTTTTATCCCTGTTAAAATATAAAAATATGCCATGGCCCTGAGGGGTTGTTTCATTTACTTTTACAATAATGTGTTTGTGTTCTTCGTCCCTCAGTCCTGTCTGACTCTTTGTGACCCCATGGACTATATTCTGTCCATGGGGATTCTCCAGGCAAGAATATTGGAGTGGATTGCCATTCCCTTCTCTGGAGAATCTTCCCAACCGAGGGATCGAACCCAGGTCTCCCTCATTGCAGGTGGATTCTTTACCATCTGAGCCACCAAGGTAGCCCATGAACACTGGAGTGGGTAGCTTTTCCTTTCTCCAGGGGATCTTCCTGACCCAGGAATCGAACCGGGGTCTCCTGCATTGCAAGCGAATTCTTTACCAGCTGAACTACCAGGGAAGCCCTTTACAATAATACTCGGAGATAAATATTGTTACCTATTATCACCACGACTGAGCAACTGAACTGAACTGAATCACCTCATGAATTCACATACTTAGTAAATGACAAATCTAGGATTTGAATCTGGTCTGTTTGATCATATGCCACCTTTTATCTGTTACAGATCAACCTGCCTTTATAGCTGCTGGTGTTGACTTTATCAGCCTTGGAGATGTGGCTGAGGGTCTTGTTAAAATGGGGAAGTACTTGAGTGCTGAGGGCCAGGCTGACATAAGGGCCACAAATCAGAGAGCTGTCCCTATATATTTTCACATGTGAGTCTGAAAAGATCAGTCCTACAGACTTTTCTGTAGGTTGACCATCTAAAGGTGATGAACAGGCAACACCCCACACCTGAATTCTGTAGGCCTGTGGTTACTGTTCTGTCGCTCAGTCATGTCTGACTCTTTGTGTCCCCATCGACTGCTTGCTCAAACTCATGTCCATTGAATCAGTGATGCCATCCAGTCATCTCATTCTCTGTCATCCCTTTCTCCTCCTGTCTTCAATTTTTCAAGCATCGGGGTCTATAGGCCTGAGGCAGGGCTAATAATTTGTATTTCAAGCAAGTTCCCTAGAGATGCTGATGACATTGGCTAGAGACCAATTGTTTTAAACTAAAAGTAAATGTGGCTGCTTTTCATGGAAGGTAAAGTCTTGTCAGGGACAACAAATAAAAGGACAAAGGTCTCAAATATTACAATTCTTAGCCCCAGCTATTTACATTGCCTTCACGATGTAAACGAATTAAGGTGCAAAGTCATCAGAGTGACTTCACCTAATGTCCCATATCAAAGCAGCAGCTGCCTTCAGCTATCAACTAGCATCCTAGGATCCCAGCATCCCAGACACCTTGACCATCTTCCAATTCAGGGTGACTGAAAGAAACGTGTATTGGTGAAAACTTGCAACCATCGGTATATTTAACCTTTGAGGTTTTTGCCAACAATTCAGTACTCTTCTACTTCCATAATTTTTTTAACCCAAAGCGTATATTAATTGGCAACCAAAAAGTAACTGATCTCATCTCCATTCTCCCCAGTCAGCAGAAAAGGGAACACGAGGTAGTAAATCCTTTTATTTGAGTTCTGGGCTTATTCATGCCATGACATCATTACAGTGATGTAGAAGCCTGTTTTTTAAGGGCATCTCTCCCTTAGTCACAATTTCTTTCTTCCTTGTAGCCTGAGCACAGCTAACACAATTAGCTGGGCACGGACTGGTGGCCCCTGAGCTATTTCAATCCCCATCTGGTTTCATTCCCTGTTGGAGAGCTTGTCAAGGCAATCTGTCTCTGTGTTTGAGTGGGGCTCTCTTCACTTACACTCCTTCAGGGGGAAATTGAATTTCTTCTGGAATAGGTTCACTGGTTGTTTAGAAGGATGCAGGTAAGACACAGGCAATTGCACGTTTATCCCTGAACTTTAAAGAACCCATAGATTTCTAAAGAAAATAAATCTTTTAATCCTTCTACAGTTACTTTCCCTTTTAACCAAATAACTGGCATTTAAAAGAAACCATTATTGAACATGCCTCCCGGGTCCTTTTGTAAGTGTTAACAAGAGCTTCTAAGTGACAAGGGCTCCTATCTTTGCAGAAGGTAGGTCCCATTGTGAGTATTTAAGAAAAAGTCATATTTAGTCAAAATAGGCAATCATTTTTATTTCTTCTAAAGGTTTGTCCACCAGAAACAAGCTCAAAAAATACCAAAATGCATTTCTAAGTGGCAGAGTCAGTTTCAAGCTTCAAGCATTCCTGTTAGAATCCATGTTTGAGGGAAGGTAGTCCAGAGAGCATCTCGGTGAGGCACCAGGCAAAATAATACAGTTTGAAAAGTCTTTTTTTTTTTTTAAGTCCAAGCATTTTTTTTTTTTTTACTTTCTTTGATGTTATAAGAAAGAGATTCTAATAATGATATTTTGTACCAAAAGTCATTAGACCAAAGTATCTGCCTGAAGCAAAATTTTATGGCCAAGTTATGAACCTGCAAACAGAACCTTAACTATTGTGATAGGAGCTGACTGTAGTAATAAAAGTGAATTTGTTAAATAAAATATGTTTATAATTCACTGGGCTTGGAATCAGGTAGGTGGGAAGAGACCTCCAGTGAGTCGTTATGATTTTGCAAAAGAGTCAAAAGCACAGTTCACTCTGTAGGCAGGCGGAGGAGTGCATGCCCTATAGTCATTATTACAGTGTGCGGTTTCATTTATTCATGGGGTGCCAGGGATGCGTGCCCTTCTGAGCTACTAAAATACAGTGGACAAAAGCAGGAAAATGGAATGAGATCCTGGCCTTAAAGAGGCTGCATTTGAAACATGTGAGCAAGTCCCATTGGGCTAATGACAGGAAACACTGAGAGAACATTCATGCAATAAGCTTTTGCAGATCATGGTGGGTTTTTTAGATGATTTTTGAAAGAGGTTAGGAGGAACAGGATATAAATTCATTTGGAAGTTATTCTGGGCAGCCAAGGCATGTGAAAGAAAACAAAGCCTAGCCAAAAAGTAAGACTCTCATTGGGGCATTAAGACTAGAACTGAACAAAGGAGGGAACAAGGCCTACTATTGCAGAGGAGAGAATTCAGCTATACTGTAGGAAAATAAACTTGGCTACTATACCAAAGAAGAAAAGCTAGTTCTTATTTTTCCCACAGATGGATAGCGTATAAAATCACCATCACCATCACTAACTCATATGAGGATCAAAGAAAGGGGAAAGGGGCATAGAAAAGAGAACCAGAATTTAGGGAAGGTCGTGCCTCCAACCAAGCCTAGATGTTTCTAGTTTTAGGAAATTTAAAAAATTTTTAGAACTAAAAATTTTTTTTCATTTTAAAAGTAAATATTAATTTAAACTAAAAAAACTAAATTTTTAGAAAATTCATAAAATTCAAAATAGGTTTAAAAAAGAAAGAGCTATGATATTGTGTATTCCTTGTAATTCGTATGTTGAAGCCCATTCTAGCACCTCAGAAGGTGGCTGTACTTGGAGAAAGGGCCTTTACAGAGTTAATTCCATTAAAGTGAGGCCATTAGGGGGACCTTACTCCAATATGACTGGTGTTCTTATAAGAAGAGGAAATTTGGACACACAAAGATGCTCCAGAAACGTGTGCACACAGATGGAAGACGACGTGAAGACACAGTGAGAAGGCAACCATTTGCAAGGAGAGAGGCCTCACTAGAAGCCATACCCGATGATGACACCTTGTTCAGACTTCCAGCCTCCAGAACTGTGAGAAAATCTACTTATTTTGTGTGAGCCACCCAGCTGGTGGTGTTTGCTATGGCAGCCCTAGAAAATCAATACAGAGATACGGGTTGGGGAGGAGGAGAGATACAATGAAAGTTTAAATATCAAGAAGAAGTACATATTAATATTACTGTATATATATATACACATATATATATGCTGCTAAGTCGCTTCAGTCGTGTCCGACTCTGTGCGGCCCCATAGATGGCAACCCACCAGGCTCCCCCGTCCCTGGGATTCTCCAGGCAAGAACACTGGAGTGGGTTGCCATTTCCTTCTCCAATGCGTGAAAGTGAAAAGTGAAAGTGAAGACGTTCAGTCATGTCCGACTCTTAGCGACCCCATGGACTGCAGCCTACCAGGTTCCTCCGTCCATGGGATTTTCCAGGCAAGAGTACTGGAGTAGGGTGCCATTGCCTTCTCCATATACATATATGAGAAGAATGTATACATATACAACATATATATACATTATGTATACATATATACATTAGTTGTGTGTGTATATGTATATAAATCATAAAACATACACAACATGTTTTACATACACGTTTGTGTATGTAAAACATATACAACTAAATCACTTCGCTGGACAGCAGAAGTTAACACAACATTGTAAATCAACTATATATCAATAATTTTTTTTTAAGAAAAAGGTCCTAAAAAATGATTCAGAATTACATTTCTAAGTTTTTAGAAATACTCATTTTACAGAGAAGAAAGCTGAAGGTCAGATAGAGCAAAGCTACTGTGCAGAGTCATAATCAGTTCCTTAAACAATGCACTGTGAGAACTACCTCCCAACAGTAACCCTGAGCTCTCTTTCTTCACTCACCCCAGTAGGGCCTTGCTGCGCGCAAGCTGAACAGCTGCCTGCACTCTGGATCTCTGCCATCCATCCTCCTGCTATGACTGGAGCAATCTTTCTAAAATCCAAATATCACCTTGTAATTGTCTCACGACCTCAAGTACACTCCCCCACTGGTCTACACCTTTACCCAAAAGTCACTATTTCAGGTTCCCAGTCAGAGCTGTGCTCTTTCATCCATCCAAACCTCAGAGTGCTTTCCTTCTGCCTGGAGCAGGCCCCATACCCTGCACTTTGGATGGTAAGCTCCTGTTTATTTTTCAAGTCTTTAGGTCTTCTTTGGAGATCACTTCTTCCAAGAACCCTAACTCTGGATTAGCTAACCTTTCTAAATTCTCCCTTTATTTCTTCCATTTTAGCACACATTGTTTTATAATGTAGTTGAGGCTCCAATAGGACACAACCAGGAAAACGGCAAAAATCAACATTTGTCTCATGCTTAGTAAATCCTAGTTGAGGAAATTCTATATTATGTCTGTTTTAGAGAGACTTCATTGGCACTGCCTCGTATTTCAGCAGACATCTGTTAATCTGAACAGCCCACTGTATCCATATAGATGCTTAGTAAAGACTAGCTGAATGAATGAAAAACAAGTTAATACAATATGTACTCTTAGAGAGCAGGAGAGAGGCTGCATATTGTAGCTGCCTCCCCAGTAAGTTGTTAATTTGACCCATTTTACCCATCCTCAACCAAAGAAACCATGAGGCCACAGAGCATAAGATGAGAATATTCCCAGAGGTCATCAAGGAGATGGGCCTGCTGAGAAGGCAATTAGAAACCTTGAAGGAAAGTTAGAAGAGCCTCTTGAACAGATACTACTAGAACTGGCCTAGCTCGGGCCATGCCAGGCTGTGCTGACAACATCCCCCAAGGCGATCAGGGAGAAGAGAGGGGAGCAGACGTGGACCCAGTGAACAGTCTTCAACCCAGCCAAAGCCCTGCAACAGTACAAGGCTGGGTGACTTGTCAAGATCACAAAGTTGGCCAGGCAGGAGGGTGGGAACTGGGATTTGAACCCAGGAATTATGGCTCCAAGGTCCATGCTATGAACCACTATGGTGCACAGAAGGATTTTACTACTTGTGAGAATTCTTCCACTGATGAGCAGTGGTGGTTGAGGGTCTCAGATCCAGACCCCTTCACTGGGGTTGCTGAGTCATTACTCTGCTTCCTTGCATTTTAGACATGCTGGAGAGGTCTAACAGGTCCTTCCAGAAGGAAATAGTTTTCTCTCTGCAGGTCTGGATTCCTACCAGTGGACTGTCACAAGTCAGAATAGGCAGTCGGCAAATTTAAGTAATTAGTGAAAATCAGGACTCACAGTCTTGAGAATAATTAATGCTGTCTTCTAATCTCTTTCCTCTGGGGGAAACTTTGCATACAGCTTAAAAGAAATGTCATCTACGCCTCACTGTTTCCAGAACCTGACTGTGAAAAGCAGCTCTCTTCTTTCAGAGCTCTGTAAAAGCATCTTTAATTTAAAGGGTCTTTCCCTCAGTTATCA
This sequence comes from Oreotragus oreotragus, assembly GCA_006410675.1. Lineage (NCBI taxonomy): Eukaryota > Metazoa > Chordata > Mammalia > Artiodactyla > Bovidae > Oreotragus > Oreotragus oreotragus. Next base: position 362,412 of record SJYX01006257.1, on the reverse strand, counting down.
GCCAAGTCCACACATTTTCCTGTAGATATGACACTCTTTGTGACCCCATGGACTATAACCTGCCAGGCTCCTCTGTCCATGGGATTCTCCAGGCAAGAATACTGGAGTGGGTCGCCATTTCCTTCTCCAGGGGATCTTCCCGACCCAGGGACTGAACCCAAGTCTCCTGTGTCTCTTGCATTGCAGGTGGATTCTTTACCTGCTGAGCCATTGAGGAATACATATATATATATTTCAGCCTTTATAAAGAAGGACGTTCTGTCATTTGCTACAAGATAGATGAATCTGGAGCCGCTTAGCTAAAGGAAATTAGCCAGACACTGAAAGACAAGTACTGCATGATCTCACTTACAAGTAGAATCTAAAGAAGAACTCACAGAAACAGAGAGCAGAAGGGTGTTTGCCAGGGCCTGGAGTCTGGGGGCTATTAGTCAAAAGTTACAAAGTTTCAGTTATGCAAGATGAATAAATTCTGGAGATCCAATGTCCTGAAGAGTGACTATAGTTAAAAGTATTGTATTATATACCAGAAATTTGCTGAGAGAGTAGATCTCCAGTGCCCTCATCACATAAGAAAAAAATCAAACCTTGTGAGGTGATAGATAACTAGCTTGATTGTGGTAATCATTTCACAGTGTGCATGTAAAATAAAACATCATGTTGTACACCTTAAGTATATACAATTTTTATTTGTCAATTATTCCTCAATAAAGCTGAAACAAACAAGCAAGCATTGGTGAGAGGGAAGTGAGAAGAGATGAGCCTGCAACTCCACTCTTGTTTTCCTCTCTTCCAAGACCAAGTTCCTTCCACTATGCCAAGTGTGTGTCCCGCTGTAGCACATGGTGATACCCAGGATCTCTTGAAAACCCCTGAAATCATCCAAATAGGCAGACATAATTTCACTTTTCCCACAACTGAACACCGATTGTCCTGACTCTACTCTGGCTGGAGCGGCCGTGGCAGGGTGTTGATCCATACCTGCCTGGCTCATGCACTTTACTACATTCTTGCAAGCGTCACCCCAGCAATGTGTGATCCTTACCCTCATCTGCACAAGCAGCAAAGCTCCTGGGCTTTGGTCAGAAACAATTCACCTCCCCCACTCTGGGTACAGAGAAATCTCATCATATGTGCATTTTAACTTGAGGGAAATCAACCACACATGCCGAGCCATCAAGAAGCACTGCGGTTGGGAGGGAAGGAGAAAGAGATTTCACTCCACCATTCTACTCAACAGTCATATATCCTAATGTGGGGCTGAGAGAGGAGTAGAAAATTGCCATCCTTCAGGCAGTCTGTCCTGGGGTGCTTTTCATACTGACAGCATATCACCACATGGAGTTAATTCTAGCATTTAAAAACATCTTTTTCATATAATCAAATCCTTCAATTCAAGCCAACTTCTTGCTGAACAGAAGAAAGCAGTGGGCTGTTTGACTGCTGGAAGATAAAGCAGAGTGTTTTATATATCTCCAATGCTATGACTTCCTAAAGAATGTTCAGGGTAATTGGCACTATATTGTGCTGTTTTTTGCACTCTGCCTTCGTAACCTAACCTCCAGCAAGACAGAAGTCCATTCCATGTGCAATTCATTATGGAGAACTCTCTTCTGTGTCTTTCCATATATATATACATAATCTCTTACTGTTTGCTAAGTCCAAAGCCACTAGGTATGTGTGGTGGTGGGAAAGTGGGGGTTGATGAGAGGGCTGACTAGCCTTCAGGATATGTGGATTTTTTATGGTGCATGAACCAGTCTAGTATTATTCTCTGTTCATCTACCAGTGTTTTCTGAGCACCTTCTTATGAGCCAGATCCTCTGTTAGAAACTGGGAGCAGAGTTATGACTTATTTGCTGATTTGGTAAGTTTTATTCTAGAAGGAAGCACAAAGTTTCTTGTTTTCCTGGTGGCCCAGACAATAAAGAATCTGCCTGTAATGTGGGAGAAGCACGTTTGATTTCTGGGTTGGGAAGACACCCTGGAGGAGGGCATGGCAGCCCACTCTGGTATCCTTGCCTGGAAAATCCCACGGACAGAGGAGGCTGGCAGGCTACAGTCCAAGGGGTCGCAAAGAGGTGGACATGACTGAGTGACTAACACTTTATCACTTTACTTATTATAGAAGGAAGCACAAAGTACCTTGTTTTCTCTAACCTCATAGAATGGGTGCCACAGACTGTATTCAGCTGATCAAAAAGTTTGTTCAGGTTTTCTCACAAAGTGATATAGAAAAACCCAAATGTACTTTTTGGCCAACCTAATATTAGCATTGCATCACAATGCTCCTATCTTGCAGTTAAATTCACTTTAATCTTAGGTATGTTAAAACCATTAGAAACTCCAATGGTTTTACTTCAATAGCTTTAGGAAAAAAAGGAGCAAACTCTTACATTCTTCATGTGCTCATTTGTTATGGACTGAATTTGCCCCCCAGCAAAATTACATGTTGAAGTCCTAACCCCAATCCTCTGTTTTGCCATCTTGTTTTTCAAATTTCACCCCTAGAAAATAGTAGGCAAAATACTCTCCAAGTCAAAAAGCACTAATGGCTCTTCACTGTCTACTAAAATCATTGTAAGACCTCTTCTCTCTAGTCCTCTATAACATTCACTCATCCTCCCTCGCTCGCCTTCTCACTGATGGCTCTCCTGCCTTTAAACTGGTCTAGCTTCTGCTCGCTGAGCATCTTCATGCTTCTGTTTTCCCACCTCTGCTCTCTTCTGGAATGGCCCACATTCACCACAATCCTATAATCATTGTCAAGGTTTCTCTCAATAGCCATGAACTTGTTCCCGGTCTTACCAATCAGATGAGACTTCTCCCTCTGAATTTCATTTGAACATCCCTTTTGGAATTTGTCTGACTTCACCTTTCACTACTTATGACACTTATGACTGTCATATCTTAGACCTCCTGCTTAATTGTGGGGTCTTTAAAAAGTGAGGGTTCACTCTTATACTGTTGGTGGGAATGTGAACTGGTACAGCCACTATGGAGAACAGGGCGGAGATTCCTTAAAAAACTGGAAAGGGAACGGCCATTTGACCCAGCAATCCCACTGCTGGGCACTGAGGAAACCAGAACTGAAAGAGACATGTGTACCCCAATGTTCACTGCAACACTGTTTACAATAGCCAGGACATGGAAGCAACCTAGATGTTCATCGTCAGGCAAATGGATAAGAAAGCTGTGGTACATACACACAATGGAGTATTACTCAGCTATAAAAAAGAATGCATTTGAGTCGGTTCTAATGAGGTGGATTAAACTGGAGCCTAATATACAGAGTGAAGTAAGTCAAAAAGAGAAACACCAGAACAGTGTATTAGCACATATATACGGAATTTAGAAAGACAGTAACAACAATCCTATATGCAAGGCCGCAACAGAGACACAGTATGTAAAGACAGACTTTTAGACTATGTGGGAGAAGGCGAGAGTGGGATGATTTGAGAGGATAGCAGTGAAACATGCATATTACCATATGTAAAACAGATGACCAGTGCAAGCTCAATGCATGAAGTAGGGCACTCAAAGCCGGTGCTCTGGGCCAACCCAGAGGGATGGGGTGGGGAGGG